>JAUIMY010000111.1:0-70450 GCA_033557855.1 Hydrochus callosus | reverse complement strand
ATCGGACACACTTTGGTGGAGGTGCGGGGACATAATTTGCAGCGAGTTGTTTTCGTTATTTCGGTTAGGATTAACGCGTTTTCGTGCGATTTTTTTGGGAATTCCACTGAAATACAATTCTTATGCTATTTATACTGTGCTATACGGCATTACATGTAATATATACTGTAATATACTAACACGAAAATTGGCGCATGTAACCACTTACTTACATCAGTATATTTGTAATAAAATGCGTGAATGTTACTGGTACTGACCATAGTTGTGCATGTGGAAAAAAGTTAACAACAAACTTCTGAATCATGTCAAAGTACCGTACTTATTAAAATGTGTTGTTAGAATAACATTTAAAACACAAAGAGAATCTTTATTTTCAATAAATTAGTAGGTGCACATCTAAAACTTAATAAAGAATTATCCCAGTTTCTCCATTATCCTCCAAATGCACGTTCAAATTTGGTTCTCGATTGATGAGGTACTGCCTTGTGTAGAGCAAGGCTATGCTTGTGAGGTAAAACAGCCAGGAAACCATGTTTATCCTTGAAATAAAAATTATATTTTAGACTGCAAATGATAATCTGTCGTGGGTGACATCCATTGATCACACGGTACCTACCAGTACGAAAAACCTAAAGTCGCGTATCCATCAGAAGTCATGAACCCAGTTAGCGTATCCAGTATCCCGATGTTATGAACTGTGACCGATCCGAATAGCGCACCCCACAAAATAATCACCATAAGGGATGAGAATGCGGCGATCCCATTGTAAATGTACAACCCTAATACGTTCAAGTAAGCATTAACCGGATTAGCGACTGAATTCCAAACCGCCAATGCGCTGGAGATGACTCCCAGGGATGCGGATATTACTAGGAAAATGATTGTTGTTAACCAAATTCCAGCGTTGATGAATCTATACGTGAATGCTGTAATAGAATGGTATTCAACAAGGTCTCTATAGATTATGTGTACTGTCTGACATTTCTATTGTGCAATACTGCATTTTCTTTACTTTTTACTGTGCAATTATTTAAGCTCTACTTCATCAGACTAACGTGTATTCGAAATTCCATCCCTGCTCAATTGTGGAGGTTCAACGGAAATCCTCCTAGGGACCTTAGGGCAAGAACTGTCGAAAGTGATGTTCTTTTTATTGTTGAGGTCCGCCAATTGAGCGTCCCTCTGATCCGGTGTATTTCCGCAAAGCAACGCACATACATTGTCGGAGATAGAGCAGGTCACTGCAAATTATTCAACCCTATAGGATCATGTCAAATTTTGAGGAATAATTCAACATTTTACTTTCGTTTCAAACTTTTTTCGAAAAACAATAACGGCTACAGTTCATTACTTTTATACAAACTGTTTTTACGTCAAAAAATTGAATATAGTACGTAGAGCCGTAGCGCAACAATCTGTTGTTAGAAATTTGTGAGAAAACCATTGATATGTTTTGAACACTACAACAAAAATGCATGGCGTATTTCAAAACGGTTTTATTTTTACAAATTTTTTTTAAACTCACTAGTAATGACGTAAATGAATTTATCTGCCACCAACACTCGTTCTAGAGTACCAGAAAACAGGCCATATTCCACAGAACTTGGCTGGAAGTCGGCGGACACGAATCTCGCATCTGATACCACCCATTGTTCTGTGCCAAGCGAGACGAAATTTAGCACCGCGCCAATGGCTGATAGTGCAAACGTTGCAAGAATCAGTTCCCTCCTGGATTTAGCCATTTTTGGCCTCTCCTAATCCACCAGAGTCTCACTATCAACTGAGTCAACCTGGCGTTATGCCACCTTATCTCTTATCTGTCGCAGTGCTGTTATCTATCTTATCTAATGGATTCATTAATATATTTCGAAAGGGCCTTATTCAGTTGATTGTGCCCGGTAGCACAGACGAGAATACTATATAATTTTTAGTCTATGCCGGTAGCGATGAAGTATTCCCTGAACAGCATTTATCCTTTTGGTCGATTTCGAAAATGTTGACTGGCTTGCACAGATGATGGACTTACCTCGAAGAAATTTCTCAATAAATAATTTTACGTGGTCGTTTCTCAATAAATTTCGGATGTCGATTCGATGGGCCGGTAACATTTTTTGGGAGTGCAGACGTCGCTATAGATCAACTATGTGCCGGCTAGTTTTTGGACTTCATATATTGTAGCTCTCCTTGCAATCTCCTACACCATTATCAAGATGCTTTCATAATTTGGATTAACTTCAATTTTCCATGTATATTTACTACCATTCCTAAAAGAGAAAGATGCTATATATTAACATTCATATCATATTTACAAAGGAGTCGAGTTCCATAGGGTGGATGTAAGTTTTGTAAAAAAAAGTTTTATTGAAAATTCAAAACGCTGAAAAAATAATGATGAAGTTATTAGGAAAAAAACATGTACCGCTGATATAATTTTTATTCTATGCATGTTACAAGCCCAATACAAACGTATGGGGCTGGAAAGTGTTGATCAGGTGGAGGTGTGTGAGCGTCGGCGGTGCGAAAGTCCCAAAAGTAAAACTTCAGTTTTTATTGGAAAAAAATACAATAACAAGTTGCGTAATTTCCAGGAGTCGTGTTCAACAGGGTCTCGAAAAAAATTGACAGGAATGTAAAATTACAAAATACGATTAAATTATAAACTCAACGGGTGTTTACTGTAAAATTACCGACCTCTAAACGATATTATTTGGTGTCTGTACGAGTAGAAAGAAAGGAGCAGTAATCTTAAAAACCTAAAATTATAATTTACTTAATTTGATATTTAGACGTAACCTAAGGGGGTGGGGGATGGGCACGGCACGACGAGAAGCGGCGGCGCGGTGTTCGGGCGGTTTATTGCAATGAGTACACCGAAAGAACGGATTTTTCCCGTGAAATCAAACAAAACAAACACCTTCAATGGCACTTGATGTTTATTTGGAGCTTTCGCTTTTCACTTCCTCGTTCTCCCTGCAAAGTTAAAAGCCCACTTAGTTGAGAAGAGCGACTGGCTAGATATTCCTCAAGATGTTCGGACGTTACAACACATAATGCGATACAAAAGTATGTCGTTATATTTACAATTTGTACAACGATATCTTCATGATGCATGAATACTCTCCGCTTTATTCAACAAGGCAGATTATAAATAGCTCACAATTTACAGGAAAAAAATTATCATTTTAAAACATATACCCAGATCACTTTCGAAAAAAACGATAGCTCCCGCTCCGGGGAGGACTCGACTCGGGCGAGATTGCGGTCGAACCGGACACGGACACGCCGGTCCCGCCTCAATTAAACTAAAACTTATCTTGGAACAGAAAGAGGTTGTTGGTCGCCGCCACCGCGATTATGTTCTCCGTCGGGTGCCACGCGGTGTGCAGAATCTTCTTGTTGAAGTCCAAACAGTCCACACTGATCTCGTCCTTCTTGCGCTTCCCGCCCGTGCACACCTTCCTCGGCTTGAGGACCGTCTTCGGCTTCGCAATGTCCCGGGACGCCTCCAGCGTCACCTCCCGCTTCGTCGTCCGGTCGAACATGCGGAAGAAGTTGTTGTACGAGCCCGTCATGATGGCGGAGTCGTTGCCGTTCCAGCAGCACTCGAACTTGTCGAATATGCAGTCGTTCTCGTACAGCGAGCAGAGCTTCGACCGCAGATACTCGTGGACCTGCACGGAAGGACTACAGTCACGAGAGCTCGCGGATATCGGGTCGGCCTGAACGAGGCCGCTGCACTAACGTTCGGAAAGACAATTCGAGTTTGACGAATGAAAAGGAAACAGATCGTACGGTCAATTCGAGATTCAAGGCATCGTCCAGTCAATTCGAGTTTCAAGGCATCGTCCAGTCGATTCGAGATTCAAGGCATCGTTTTCAAAAGTATAAGCGTTTATTTTACCGCGCACCACAGGGATTTACATGGTGTGCGATAAAATAAATCGGACTTCGTTTTTAAGAGTACAATAAATAAATTTGCGCTGTAAAATACCAACCGGGTACGTTTCTATCGGCTTGGTTTCCATATGCAGATCCCACACTTTAACGGACAAGTAGTCCCTGGAAATCATGTACCGTCCGGAGTTGGACAGCTTCACGTCGGATATGCTGGAGATGATCTCCGAAAAGAAGCTCCGATTTGTCGGGTCCTCGGGCTCCTCGAACAGCTTCGAATGCCTATCACAAAGCGCGGCGGCGCGCATATCGCACAACCTAATGGTACCTTTACTACTACTATAGACAAATAAATTACACTCGACCGGGTGGAACTCGGCGGCCGTGATGACCTCGGTGAGCTCCTCCATGTTCGTCGGCTTGATGTCGACGATGTTGAAACTCTGATCGGTGATCTCCAGGTTCCACAAGTTGATCCGCAGATCGTCCGCCGACAGGTAAGTCTCTTGGTCCGAGTTCACGGATATCGAGTTGATGTGGTAAGTGTGGGCGTTGGCGAATATCCGACGGGGCGACGCCTCCACCATCAGCTCCATCGGCTTGATCGTCGGCACGCGCAGCATACTGACGCTCGACGGTTCCAGCTTCGCTCCGTTCTCCGTCCGCGTGTTGTAGCCCTCCACCTTCTTGTCCTTCTCGGTCACCTTCCACAGCTTTATTGTTTTGTCGTTCGTCGAGAGGAGGAAGTGGGCCTGGTTCTTCCGCCGGAGCCACCGGATCTTGTTGATTTTCTCCTCGATCTCCAGACTCTTGAGGTAATCGAACTCGGCCTCGTGCGACTGAAACGTCGAGTAAACGTTGTACTCGCCGAGGCCCTTAATTGCGGTTTTCGACTGCGGGTGCCGCTGGAAGATGACCACGCGACCGCCCTTATCTCCCGTCGCCAGTAACTCTCCATCGTGGTTGAATTCGACGCAAGAGATTATGTCTTGTTCGTTGATATCATCGTCCAATGTGCCCTTGACTTGGGAGAAACACCACTGCAAGTCTCCATTCCCTACAAAGAAACATGGAGAAAAATGTGAGTACATCGCTTTGATTAGAAAGACTACACGGTGGATAGCGTAGCATTTTATCGACCTTTCAGTATTTTAATTAATTCAACCCTTCGCGGTTCCATTTTATCTCGATTGAATGTGGAATGTTGGGTTTGCCCTTACATAGGATTACGGATTAAACGGGAATTAAAGCACTTCGAATGGAAGGAATGCACGTTGAACTTACCGAAGCATTCAAGGCAAAATTGGTGGTGGAGTAAGGGACAGTGCAGGAACAGGTCACAATGAATCGGGTAAAGTTGGACCACGAGATCCTTCAAAGGTTCCCCGTTTCTTACGTCCAGGTACATCATGGATTTTCTAGGATTGCGATTCACTTTTTTCGTCGTACTACGGACGAGCTTCATAACTCTTCCTTAACTTAACTAACACCAATCCAACTTGAAACAATTAGCGATCGATTGAAGCCGAATCTTGAAGACAGTTATTTGACAATGGTCCTACTTTATTCGGACAGCTCTGTCATTGACGGTCGAAAACTTTCAGCCCACTTATAGCCGAGCTAACTTAAATTTTACGACGCATACCGGCAATAATTCGGATTGCAAATGGAGCCAAGTAAAATAATAAACTTTATTGGTTCTGATGTAGAGTTGCACTTTAAACTCACAAGTGCTATGCACACCTATTTGCATACTTTTCAAAACAACGTTCTAAGAGTATGTTGTTTATTTATGTAGAAATCTATTTCAATCTATTGTAAGGACCAATGTAATGAAATTTCATACACGGAAGAGAGTTACATGAAATTTTGACCATGTTAGGTTTAGTTAGAGATGAAACTTTGAGCGAGAGTTGTAGCAAGTCTTGAGTTATCGATGTGATGTGCATATTTGATAATGTTCAGCGATAAACTTTCAGGTAGGTGAAGTTCAACTTCCGCATCTGCAACTTGTCTCATCAATATTCAATACACAAATTCAATCAATCGTAGAACATCGGTTGATTATTTCAAGGGCGTGTTGTGATAGTGTCTTCATTTGGCCGTAAAATTTACGCCAAATTTTCGCTGCTTACCAAGGAAAACGGAATCGAGTAAATTTGCAATACAGACAGTAACAGCAGACAATATATTTTTCAAATCGCAGATGGTAGAAGTAATTTTTGCAAATTTATGATCAAATTGTGGTAAATTTTTATACTCTTCAAAACGAGGTTTTTTTAAAATAAATTCTACCATGTTTTGGGGCTAAAGGAATATGTTTTAGTTCGGTATTGATTCATAAAGGAAACAGACTTGGTAAGAAAAGGAAATGGAAATGAAACAAACGATGAATTAATGCTAGTAATTGTATCAGATAACATCAAATTTCGTACTAATTGGTCACAATAACGATCGTAATCACATGGATAAAACACGATTTTCGGTAATCAACACAATAAGTGAATTTTAGCAGTTTTAAGATCATCGACATGTGCGAAGTATGATCATGAATCCTATTGCAACTTCAAATTTTTGATAATTATTGTTTGAGCACACCACCATTTCCATATTATTGCCACAGTATACTCTGTGTTATGGCACTAAAATGGCAAGTCAATGACACAACGCTAATTACAACTTAATGCACAATTTGTGTAGACGCGAAAATTTTATCTCGGTAATCACCCTGCTTTACTGATACCCGAAAAAGACAATCGAAGCGATAAGGCACGCTAAAAATTGGAAGGAAATAAACTCCAGATGGAAACAATCGACAATCGATCTGAATTGATCTCAATACACTTTAATTGCAAACCGTGCGAAAAGGCGGCCTTGAGTCAGCTGCCGCGGTTCATTTTAAAAATCCCACGCGATGCAACCAAAATCGCGAATCCCCCAAATCCCGACCGAAAATCCCTAGGAGCGGTTCCAACCGCCCAACCGTTTGGGCCGAACGGGAGAGAAAAGGAGGCAGCTCGAAAGGGAAACGTCGCGATTTCGGCAGCCAATCGGCAAAAATCAGGCGCCCGGCATGAAAAACCGGAAATCGGCCTGCCGCTCCAGCGTGGTTAGTGCGAATTCCCAAAAGGAAAGCAAAAGCAAAACACGGGCAAAAGCGTGCGAATAGCCGGACGCCGTTGCAACATTGGACGCAAAAACCCATTTTTTCGGATCGTCGCGTCGTCGCCCTAGAGAGGCGTTTAGAGGATCGAGGCGCCCGAGACGCCGGCACGTTTACCTTCCATTATTTGGCGAAAAACAGTTGAGGCTGAAACCGCTACAGAGTCACATCACATAGCACTGCATCGGGGTCAGGGATGGCTCTGGAATTCGCGACGCGACTGCTCGGCCATCACAGCTCCGAAGCGGACCGTTCGCGCGAGGAGATTCGATAATCGCGGACTAGGACGGGAACGGGCGGCACTTTGCGTAACAAACGCGGCCGGCTAATGGAAAATCGGCGGAATTCCGATAATGGCGGTCTCACGAGGCCCTCGCTCGCACAACAGTGGCGCATGACGTCACGCGGGCCGCGTTTCGGGAATTATCGACGGAGGTAGGTGGCTGCATGACAATTTCTTGGGGAGGGATGGGGGGGGGGGAGGTGAGTTGCATTGCAACGGATACTCGCTTGTAGATGGCTCTGTGGGTACGGCAAATCTTATAATACAGGCACGGACTAACATAATATGTCCTGAATATGTCAGTCCGTGAATACAGGTAACGCGACGCGCAGGTTTTCGGTTTTGGGTGATGTTCGCAATTTCCCGCTGCGCTGGATAAAACGTCAGTCAACAGCTCCTATACTAGATAAAGGTGGCAGGACTTAATATGTAGTATACTAAATCCGTCCACCTTGATACTAGGAGGTGTTGCGTCAGTTCAATTTGTTGGTTATGTTAGCAAAAACAATCGAGGCACACATGCAGAAACAACAGAACGCGTGACATCACGGTCGCTTTGGGGGAAAACCACGGCCGGGCCGTGGGGAAAACATAAATTTGAAGTTTGGGACTTTGGATTAATTGCTTGTAACTCAAAAATCGTACTACAAAAAGAATATTTCTATAAAAAAAACTCAAGAGGGGGAAACTTTTTAAACACATGCGATACGTGAAGTCCACACCACCATTCGTACATACAGACCTCACAGCCGACACTTGCCGATGAGTAAAGTTGCGCGTATAAGACTCTAGTCTCCCGAACCCATATATCACCTGCGCTAGATTCAAGGTCACCGGCAAGTCCCGGCTGTGAGGACTGCAGCTAATTTATTCATCGCCCGGCACTCACTGAACATTCATTTTACCTGGAGATCGCTTCGTGGCGGAGACGGCGTTGTTTATGAATCCCCCAAGCTTCCCGAAACCCGTATGCCGCATGACCGGGGGCCCGGGCTTCGCCCCCGCTCTCCGTCCTATCACTGGTGAGGCCCATAGGCCGATAACACCAGCTTGCCTTATCGTGGTTCCCACTGTACGGATTTATCTGCGAAAGAAGGAAGACAGACGGTCCCATTAATTATAGCCGCTTTAATCACAAACAATCTTAATTGAACGGCGAGATTCGAATTATAAGAAAAAAACATGCAGCGACCAGTAATTCTAATTATAACTGAACACTCCGTTTTTGAGATTAAAAACAATAATTGTGCGATTAAGGCTGACCTTACCCACTTTTCAAGGAACGCGAAATGGGAGTCTAAAACCGTGTGGTGGTTATAGTCTGTCGCCGAGTTGAGTTTCCCGCTCAGACTTCAGTTGGTACCCCTGAGCGATTAATTGAATACACGTCTAGGTTACTGCAGTTTCGATTTTTTCGGTCAGTTGTACCAACTGCAGTCCGAGCGGGAAATTCAACTTGGCGACAAACTATCCCGATCACACGCTACTCGCACAATGGATTGGCGCAAACATTCGATTGGTCAATGTGAAAAAAAGGAAAAACATTTAATCAGATCGTCGAACTGTGCTTTTAATTTGCGACACGCAAATCGACGTGGCCCGTAATCAGGAAAAAAATGTCCCCGCGTTCGCGAAGCGTCAAGCAATTAGAGGATTTATTGCTTCCACTTTTATTGTGTTTCCCCGCCAATTCCCTAATTGCCGTTTTACCGGCGACGGGCGAACCTCCGACAAAGGTTGCGATCTGGGGCCGTACAGTTTGGAGGTTTAGAGCCCCGCATAAAATCTCCGCATTCTCGACCAGCGTGCAGTGTCAATGTTTGCCGGCGGTTACAAACACTTTCCTAATGGAAAACATCAACACACCGGCCCGTGTTTAATGAGCGTTCGTCAAAATGAGGCAAACTGATTTCGCAATGCGTAGTCCGAGTTGGCCCGAAACCACCTGAAACGGATTCTCACCGGATAATTTCGGTCAGAACCGTTTGCGGATACACTGGCTCGCAGTTTGCCTTCGTGACTGCAAGAAAAGATTTATCGGGCGTACGAACAGTGGATGATGCAAACTTTGGAGATAAATATATTCACCACTAAAGTTGGTGCAGCAACACAATATCCTATATTGGGTTGCCGCTATACAATACTTGGATGCTTGGTAATTCTTTAAAAGCAGGAGACTGTAGGAGGAAGAACAAATTTCACTGTAAATTAACAGCAAGATAAAAACCATCAGTAAATATGATAAGTAATTGCTGGCAGAGATAAACACAGAACTCTTAGTAACTTGGAGTAAAATAATCACTTCCAACCCAACCACGCGAATTTCCGATTCGAAATGTATGGCATTTTCCCGCATAAATTAACCGGCGGTGATATAAATCCTGGCGCCCAACGTTCAAACATCCATCAAAAGCCATAAATCGGAATGATCCGGAGGCGAAGCCCGAGGCTCTATTTTCGTCCTCGCACCCTATAAAGTGCCCCTAATGAAAAACGCCTCGGCCAAACTTTCCTCAACGTTCAACTAGAGGAGGAGTGACGTGCATGCAAACAGACGTCGACGCTAGGCGTCGGCCTCTTTATTTTCGCGTCGGGCCGAGCCGGTCCTCTGCATTCACTGCAAATACAGACTGGCCCGGTCTGGTCGACCTCACTCCGGATTATCTATATCAAGAGAGAGAGAAGTTTTTAGGACGGGGCCGTCCACTCGCTGTACATGTGTCCGGCAATTAAACGCGGCGCGCGGACAGGGTGGAATTTAGCGATTGTACGTCTTCACTAGAGAGGAGGTTATACCTAATGGCGGAGATTATTTGTAATAAAATTTTTATGTCAGTCCAAAGTCAAACCATTTCCGATATAAGCACAGGTGCCCCGGTTATTAGAAGCCGGTGGGGGTAATTCTTGCGCACACGGAGAAGGCGCACACAAACACTGCGCAGCCGGCATTTGATAATACAGCCTTTATAATTTAACTCGACGACAATGGTTTGCGATCACCGCGTGTAGTACCTCATGTTCCGTATGTTATGATTTGCCCGGCAGGAAATCATTAAAAATCCTTCACAATGGAAATGCCACTGCCGACGGACGTTTTACTCGGTCGGCCGAAAACCCGCCCGCATGAAGTTCTGGCGAGGCGAGAGTATAAATGATTTATTCGTGTTAAATTCAAGTTGAAAAATTGAACGAGTCAACGTAAATCGAGATAGAAGCCTAAATTAGTCGGTTGGGAATAACGCCATTTTCAAGCAGGAACAGTGGACCAAATTTTTGCGCAGTTCGCCTTCGTCTCCACACTTTTCCCTAACGTCGTCCGCACCTCTTCGGCGTCATCGAAATCTTCTTGGTGGGCCGAACGACGCGCGACGACTGCTCGCCCCGACAATCGGGCCGCGTCAGTGGATGCTGATCCTCAGGTTCAGCTTCGGCCCGTGAGCCAGCATCGATTCCACAGCGCCGAACGGCAAGTACAGGCAGTTCAATCTTTTGGCGACTTCGGTCACCTCCGTGCTGTCCTTTATCGAGTTCATCCCGCAGTAGGTGGAATAGGAGATGGTCTCCTTGCTCGAGGAGACCTCCAGAGTGCACTTGTAGTAGCTGTCCTCCGTGGTGAACAGCCAGTACAGGATGTAGGAGCTCTGGCGGTTGTCGAAGCGCCACCCGCTCACCATCACCCAGAACGTCTCCATGGGAATGCTCCTGGCGAACTTCTCTATGGCGTTGCTGGTTTTTAGGGAGCACTTGGTCAAATCGAGCATGCTCATGTTATAAATGGTGATGACTCCCAAACAGAGAGTGGTCTGGTGCTCGATGACGCTCGGGTCCATCAAGAGGTGCAGTTCCTTTCCCCTATCCAAATTGAACCTAGGTATGTCCGAGTGGTCGTGCTTGAAATGCGATTGGACATTAGACACGGCGATCATCTTCTTGCAATAGCCGTGCGGGCAGAGGACGGGCTTTCTACTCTGGACGATGGAAGTGGTGCTGCAGTCGTTCCTGACGATCAGAGAGTGGTCGCCCCTCTTCAGCCAAGGCCTGCTGTCGATCGTTTCGTCCAGGGCGTCCTCGTGCCTCAAAGGCTTCCTCCTCACGAACCGCGGAGAGCCCTTCAGATATCGCAGCTTCTCTTTCGTCGTGCTGTTCAACAGCGGGCTCAGTTGCTCGGCGGGCATTCTGAACAGCTTTTCCACTGTCATGGAGTAGTCCATTTGGGAATTGGACAACAGTCTTGTGTCGCCGGTGTGGGTCGAGGGAGGACTGTGGTTTGACTGAGTTAGACTATAACGGCACGGTCGCCCTATACCGGGCCTGGTCTTCAGTTTTCGAAGGAAATCGGCGGAAACGTTCACGGAGCGGAAGGACTTCGAGTAGCACTGGGAACAATGGGGATTACCTGGGGATCAATACGGGAAATGAATTTGGTTGTGATTAGGCAGAGTGAAAACCTCGGATGCCATGACTATCATCCTGCATTTTAGGCCCGTTATTTTCTTTACCACGTTGCACTGTAAATCAAGCCGGAGAACAGCCAGCGCTGATAAATGAACAAGATTGATTGGATTCGGATGGGCATTCGGTCGGAAAAGTCGATTTAGGACGGTGCAAAAAATTGCTCAGAATCCATAAGACCTCGATATGCAAATATTATAGGTCAAACGCACCGCTGCACCACGCGGAATTTCTTTCACCTTGCCACTTATCCGGTACCCATGATCCCTGTAAATCAATCTAGCTCCGGAATCTGCGTATTTGCATTTCACCGTGCAAATACAAGCGACATACCGAAGCACTATCCGATTTCCGAAAACGACACCGCACACGTGCGTGCGTACGAAATTACGCATGTCGGAGATATGCGCGTTCGGTGCGAACCCATGGGGCAGTCGTGGCAACCGCAGCTGGGAATAACACACATACACAGAGCTAAATGGGAATGATACATAGAGGGAAATGAAAATGATATACAGGGGGAAATGGGGACAATACTGAAGCGAAAGGGGATCAATACAAAAGCGAATGGGGAACAATACGAAAAGCGAAACGGGAACAATACGAAAAGCGAATTGGGAACAATACAACGCACGAAATACTGTAGGAACAACACTGGGGGGATGTAATGACAACGGGACGAGTGCGCGACACATGAATATGGATCCCATTGAAACGGGAAATATGTGGCACAAAGAGGAGAGATGAGCCAGGAAGTAGGGCGATCGTACACGTCGTGGATGTGACGCAGAATGGGGCTCATTTGACGTGTGACTAGCGCTATCGATCTTGCGTCTCCAATTTCCTTTTCCGATTGTGGCTCCGATTATGCGCCTCCGATTTCCGGTCTGATTATGCATCTAGTGTTTCCTTTTCCAACTAAATCGGTTGTGAAAAGAAAATACAGTCTTCAACTTAGGTTGGTTTGACTCAGGGAAGCTTCCATTATCCATTAATAATGGAACCATGGAACGTTTTTCATGGTTCAATCGAAGAAAATTATGTCCATCGTCGCGTCAATACTACAAATTTACTTATTAGGTGTAACAAAGCCAAAATGGAAAGATTAGTGCTAGAACAGGAAAGTGGAGGCATTCAATAGTTTCCGGTCCAATAGCATTGTACAATTGCCGATTTTTCTCGGAATTTTTTCGGTGTGAAGTTTATCGTGCAATTACTAAAACGAATCAGACCGTGTTCGCTTTAATAGGGAAAACGTGTCTCCAATCGATGGTTTTTATGGTGCACTCCGAGATGATTAAAATCACATTCTGGTGCGGCGGTCGCCATTTAATGGCAGTACAAGTTGCGACTGAGTTCTTTGATCATCTGTCACATGGTAACCCGTTTTTTTTTTCGAAGGTGCAACGGTCATTTACTTGCCCGACCTTCGTTACTTATTGAGTGGACTGCTGGACAGAGGATAAAAATATCTTTTTTAAGCTCGATCGTCGCGATGGGGAAAATAAATATGCAGGTTTAAGTCGGAGTTGATCTGAAGAATACACCCTTTGAAGGTGATTTAAAAAAATGCACTACAGAGAGTTCAAACAAAGAAATACTAATTATGAAGTCAAGACGAGTACTGAAGTTTCGCAAATAAAGTCGAATAGCCCTGAAGTTTGGTGGACAAAACGAATACTAAAATTTGGCAAACAAGATGAATATTATCTAAAGTTAGTAAAACAAGACGAATACAACTTGAGAATGTTAGACGAATTGAAAGAAACTATAACTTGTAGTGTAGGCCAGCGAGTTTAGGTATTCGAGATAAGAATGAATAGCAGACTGAAATGTCGGCGCCAACCCACCTATTCACAGAACTGATTCCAATAGCAAACACTTTGGGTAAGCGTTCGGCTCATATTCGGGTAGGAAAAAATAAAACAAACAGCTGGTGGATGGAAGTCGACTAGACGTGGAGATTATTCAGGAACGCTCGTTTTTCCCCAGGATTATTCAAAAGGGCTCTCCCTCCTCCAGTATTGCACTTTCCCATAAATGGAATGAATGGCGAAGGCGGGTCGCGCATATGAAGGGAGACAAACTTTCCGGAGCTCAACTCGAACACCTGACTCGATTGAAAGGGACCGGGACCAGCGGAAGTTTGTGCTTCCGCCTTCGACTTCATTTTGCACGCTTCGGTTCGGGGGTCTATTTTTGAAATGGCGCCATGGCGGATTAGGCGTCTTCTTACCGTCTTTAGCGAGTGTCTTGAAGCACTCGTAACACAGAATGTGGCCTAGGTTGCATCGGTAGAGTGGCGATTCGTCAGGTGTGTGTCGGCAAAGGGTGCATGTCATTAGCGTTAACCAATGCTCAGGCGGTGCAGAATTAGATGTAGATGGAGGTGCCATTCCTTTGATCCTTCTTCACTTACATCATTTTCAACTATTATACGAAAATTTTGTTCCAAAATAATGCTGCTGTGTTTATTTTACTTGACAATGACGTTACATGTCCGGAGACGGGATGACACGCGACAACCTTGCGGTGTTGTCTTGCACCACTTGACGTTTAAATTTGGGTATTCAACCGAGGAAGAACAGTGGTAATTTTTCTTGACTTGACTCTTTGAGATCCATTGCAGTTTAATTATTGTGAATTTCAATTAAGATGACCCGATGAGCAAGAGTGCATCCTCATCATCTTCCCAACTCCCTCGACACCTAAAGTTTTTCTTTCTGACAATCCGTATAAGGGCATAGGTCTCGCGCTTTCGTAAATTTAACATAATCCCATTATTTTATCCCCGTTTGGATTCTGCCCCAAATCCAATTAAACCCAAGCCGATCGAAAGTGCGTTAGCGACTGTTGTCCCAGCGCAATCGAAATTTTGTTTGCGCATCGCAAGCTTACGCAAACATCGCCGACACCGTGTCCTGCGGTGACGGGGCATTCGGGCTGCAACACCAATCCAATTTCCCAAACCCCGCAGCCTAATGGCTCGGCTAATCGAAGCCTGATGGGGTTACACCCCGAGCAAAAGCGCACCGCAATCGGGCGCCCGACTCACCTGGAAATCGATGCGGAAAAATTTTTCGCACGCGAGAAAAACTTTTCCATCCACCCTCCGACCAGTTTGTCGCTCGCACTGCGGCTTTCCCACCGAATCGCGCCGGAAAATTGATCGGAAGAGCACTGTGCACGATCAACAGGTTAAATCGTCAAAATATAGGACAACAGGTGACGAGGTTTGGGTGCGCTTCACGAGGCTGCCGAACGGGTAAACGGTATTTCAATGGGGAATGTGCGGCACTTTCGCAGACCGACCCGTCCAAAAAAAAAAACTCTTCGGCTCCGTGTTATAGCGGCCGCGATTTTCAGCGAACCTCGGCCTCAGAAAAGTCGATATAGGAATGCGTTCCGTTCGGTCCGGAGCGCAGAAGGAATTTGTGAGCTTTTCCACTCAGTGGGGGGGTTTTGATGATGGGAGGGCATACCAAAACTTGTTTCTACGTTCGAATAATCAAAAATGGAATAAAAGGAGCCGGGCTTGTTGCGAGACATCTCGCGGATGGCGGCTGATTTAGTCGTTCTCCCTTGAAAGGATGCCTTAACTGGTTTTATTTTAGTTGAATCACCATGTTCTACATTCGATCCCTAAACTAACGCTGGCACTTCTGAAGATTACCCCATTAGGCGTAAAAGGCACGCCCTTTAATTTTCAAGTTTTAATTTTACTTACAGAGGAATATCTACGTTTGAATTTAGCGTCCGTGATAGATCAAATCTGCTGCACCTGACAGTTCGTCCAAAGGACGCGCCATCGAGTACGGGTTTGAAGTAGCCGTCGCTTTCACTTCTGTTTTCTATCGGAATCATTGAGTATGTTATCAAACACGTTAGCTTTATAAATTTTACTAGGTTGGATGAGAAAAAATTCCAATTCCTCATTGCAAATAAGGCGAAGAAAATAACAAGAAAAGGGCGTATTGGGAAATATCAATACAAAACGTTTATTCAATCGGTTTATTATTATTTTGACGGTAAATACACATCAGTCAGCCAAGTCGAACTGCTTGAAGAACCTCCCAACGACGCAGATGATCAAATTCAAAGGAACGAACATCTCCCTAGGCGCATCATCTCTCAACTCCGACCTGATTTTCTTAACCTTCCTCGCCAAATCCCTCAACTCATGGTGGTCGTCCGGGCTCAGAGGCGTCTCCAAGGTCGCCAGAATCCCGTACAACCAAACCCCCACGTTGTAAGGGTACACTTCACCCTTAGGGACGGTGTCCAAATAGTTTTGGATCATCTTGAGGACCCTCATCCGAGAAGCGTGAGAAATGGCCGCGATCGTGGAGAATTTGGGAACTTCCTCTAAAATCTTCTTCCTGTAATGCGTATCGTGCACTTGGATTTCTTCCAACCTCCTATCCTCTATCAAGGCGGACAGGACTTCTCTCAATTTGGTAAAGTCGTCGACTGTTTTCTGTTGCCATCCCATTGTCGGTTTTGTCACGGAGGAACTTTTCTTGAAGTTGTCCAACTGAAATGATCGTGCTGTTCATGTTCATTACCGATACTTTCCACAACAGGATAAACTGCTAAATATGTACTCACCATTTCTATTTGGTACACCTCATTCCTAATTTTACGCGAATCAATTTTCGCCGTGACGCACCGCTGGCAATTTTTTGCTTCGTACATGACAAACTGTAGATATTCCTCACCTTCGAACCAATACAAAATAGATGACGAATTATTCAAGAACACCATCCTTTGTATAGGTACAAATTAGAAACCGTTTAAGATTTATTCATTTATAATAAAGCACCGAGAAGTTTCACCAATAATAATAATAACCCATTTAATTAGCACTTGGCTATGTCCCATGTTAAAAAATTTCTCACGTTATGAATCCACAATAAACAAGTTGGCTCATCTCTAGCACAGCATTTACTGTATTTCTAGGATAAATTACAGTTGCTCATTTAATTTAATTTGTGTTGTCCTTCCTTTCTACAGTTCCAATATAAAAACGAGCTAAATTTAACCCTTCGCACCGCAACCAGATTCAAGTTGACGTAGTAAACGTGACGACGGAGTGCCAAGGGTTAAATTGCAAATGGACAACGTACTAACCGGTCTGAGGAATTTTCGTAGGATCGAAGTCTTGCGGTAACTCCACATGAAGAGCTTTCCTCATCAAAGTACCCTCATCATCACTCGTCGAACACTCATCACTCATTTCTTCCATTTTGCACCGAAACGCGAACTAACGATACGCCGAACGACTGAACCAACCAATTCAAAAACTAAGCGTAAAAAATTTCGACTCAACTTTTGCCGTTTCTTCAAACGACAGTGAGGTTAGTTTTTTGTTGTTTGAACGAAAAGTGAGGTTATGATTAACGTCAACCGATGACAGCCGGTGAAGTTAGCCATAAAACAGCGGTACCGAACTGCGGATTAAATCCGTGTCACTATCGCAAAGAGTCGGCTTTAATCAAGAGTTGTTTTGCTTCGGTCTATGGTTTTGAGGTTAGTTTGCAACTTCACTCCGGTTGTTTGTTTACTTGTCAAATCTGACAGACGTCAAACCGTTGTCACTTCACTAATGGCACGGCAAATGTTTGCGCTTGGGGAACTTGCGGACCAGTTTTTCACTTTAATCATGGATCCAAACGCGAATTGAAGTTGAAATTGTGGATTGCCACCCCGAAAGTGCCCGATATGTTCCATAAAGCGGAGGACTCAAAGGGCAACTTCCTTCTGCAGACGAAGGCTGCGAGGGAGGAAAGGGCGCTGGAGAAGAAGAAAGACGCCGCTGCTACCATAGTGCAAGCTTGCATAAGAGGCTGGATGTCGAGGAAGAAGTTTGCTCGTGATATACTGTGAGTCCTTTGTGTTGTTGGTTCTTCTTTTGTGCTGTTCTATCGATGGCTCTTCATACGATTTTTTGTTGTTGTTTGTTTCCGTTGGTTTGTTAAAATACTGTTGTACTAGTAATTGTAATATATTATCACCTCAGCCATTATAATACACATATATACAAAGAAAATACTAACCTAACGTAATTAATAATTTGCCCAATTTGGCTGGCCGACTGTTGTACCTACAATTGACTCGACAGTAACAGTGAAATTTTACCGCGATAAATAAATAAGTACAAGAAAATGATTGGCGATGAAGTGACGCTCATTTCGGTGTTAGGACTGAATTTGACAACGCGATTCCCGAAGTCGCCGACGGAACCAAAACCGCCTTCGTCCCTGCGATCCAGGTGTTCCACCAAACGCGCCGTCTCCTTCTCATTTGGAGCAAAGAACGGGACAAGGATAGGTTTTCGAAATTGTGCCGCTATCTGGTCGCGACGTTGGAATCGGACTCGTTGAAGTACAGTTACGTCGGCGTCGCTCTGAATAAAGAGCACGTACTGCAATGGATAGCGCACATGAACGAAATTCTGTGGAAGTGCTGCAAGTGCATAGAAGACCTCAAACCCGAGTTGGCGGCAGACATGAAAATAATCCTATTGCATTTGCATACGCTGGTCTCCTTCACCAGCACGAGCACTTGGGTTGTGCTGAAGAGCAAAAACATGGACCCTCTCAGGGCTGGGATGAACCAACTCTGTGCGAATTTGATGGGGAATCTGTTTCATAGGGGGTTTTATTTGACTTTGAAGGTAATTGATTTCCAAAATATGGAATATATTTCTCTATGAAAATAACGTTGTTATGCATACCATAATATGGGTCAGAGGGAGTATTTATTAATCTATGAGGCAATCTGTTACGTCAGCGATTATGGTTAAGTATTGTATTCCTTTATTCAGCACCTACTCATAAAAGGCGTAGGAAGGATAAAAATCTCCTTCAAACAAGTCTCATTGTCCGCCATTTTCACCCTGTCCATGAGGCCACTGATAGCGGCGAACTTCTCGGACAAACTGATGACGATGTATCTGATTCACATACTGTCCGTGCCCGGATTGATCCAGCATTTGGAAGTGTTGACTCCGGAGTGCCTCGCTGTTTTGACGAACCACAGTGTTTTCGTGAGGACGATAGAACTGCTGTCCAGCCAGCAGTCGATGCGGATTGTTTTCAACACGCTAGAAGGCAGCTACGCCCTCTGTTTGCTCGCGAACATAATCCAATTGGGTTACCTCGAGAGGCACAACACCCTCAAAGAGATGGGTTTTCCCACGTTCACCGTTGTGATAACTAGTTTGTTGGAGAGCTGCCAGAATTACGTGGTCAGTAAGCAGTCGAATTTGACGCACTGGCACCCGGTTTTGGGATGGTTTGCCCAGCCGATGGATCAAGCCTTGAACGCAGCGATTCCGCACGTCAAATTTCAACTGCACATGTTGTGGCACTCGCAAGTCATCGCCATACTATTGGGCACGTACTTGGATAAGTTGGTGGATGGGATCGAACCTCCGCAGGCCAGTAGCAGCCCGACGAATGGGCATTTTTCCGGGGGATTCTTCAAGAGGGCTTTCGAATCGAAAGGGAACAGAACGAACACGCAGAAGACTTACAGGGCGCTGGGGAGCCCTGAAGTCCATAGGGTGATACTAATTTGCTCTCTGTACTACACGGCTTTGAATACGCTCTCCCAGCTGAAGCTGGACATTCTGACTGGGCTGTGCTACCAAAGTGGACTGCTGTACAATTTGTGGTTGTTCTTGTGCTCTTTGGGACCAAACTGCGGACTGAAGACTTTCCTGGACCACTTGGCCATCAATACGAAGTGCACGGCGCCGGAATTTCAAATGCTGCAGCTGTTCTGTGATTGTATGACGCACTATGTCACGTAAGGATTTCCTAAGGAATTATTATGTTATTATACTCTTCAAAACGAAGTTTTCAAAGAGTATATTGCTGTACTATATTATTATTAAGTTTCCTCCTAATTTTAAGGATTTTGGACGACATGGAAATGTACGAGCAGCAGAACCCGTTCAAACTAAACGATTTCGTGATACTCTCGAACTTCCTGAACATGTTCCTCTATAAGGCGGTCCTCGGCAATCTGTTCGATTTGAAGACGGTTCAGACGAATTCCCTCTTCCAATCGCTGCACACCCTTCTCATGTTGCTGTACAGGAGGGACTGTCGCAGGACGTACAGCCCTCAAGGCCACTGGCTCCTTAAAGACACGCGGATCTCCGCGTTTATGGCCGATCTAGAGAAAGGGCGCCGAGCTCCGCAGCTCCTCTTGCAAACGATGCCGCACATAATCCCGCATGAAGACAGGGTGAGGCTGTTCAGGAAGTACATAACCAATGAGAAGACGGTGCTTGGCCTGACGGAGTCTGCTTGCGCATCGCCCCAAAGCACCTTGATAACGGTCCATCGATCGCGGATTGTCGAAGACGGTTACAGGCAACTGGCCCTTCTTCCGCCGCAAGCCCTTAAAGGGGTCATACGAGTGCGGTTCATAAACGAGCAAGGTCTCGACGAAGCCGGTATAGACCAAGACGGGGTGTTCAAGGAGTTCCTCGAGGAGAGCATCAAAAGAGTGTTCGATCCTTCTTTGAATCTGTTCAAGGCAACCAGCGAAGAACGCTTGTACCCGTCACCGACCAGCTACATGCAAGACAACCACCTCCTCTTGTTCGAATTCGTCGGGCGGATGCTCGGCAAAGCGGTCTACGAGGGCATCGTGGTCGACGTGCCTTTCGCCTCGTTCTTCTTGAGCCAAGTCCTGGGGCAGACGACTCAAGCGCTGTACAGTTGCGTGGACGAGCTGCCTTCGCTCGATCCGGAATTGTACAAGAGCTTGAGTTACGTGAAGCACTTTGAGGGGGACGTTTCCGAGTTGGACTTGACATTCAGCGTGGACGAGGACAGCTTGGGGAGGTTGGTGACTCACGAGTTGATTCCCGGGGGTAAAGCGGTGCCCGTCACCAACGAGAACAAGTGAGTATTTTTGCAGTCCACCTTAAAAAAAATTAAGGCGGTAAAATAAAAAAAAAAATAGGTCGAATTGACCCACGGCATTGTTCGTGTACAAATCCCTGCTTGTCCTAACAGAATCAACTACATCCATTTAATGGCTCACTTCCGGATGCACGTCCAAATAAAAGACCAAACTACAGCGTTTATCAGGGGATTCAAGTCCATAATCAATCCTGATTGGCTGTCGTTATTCGCAACACCCGAGGTTGGTAAATTTGCATTCTGAGAATAGTTCATTTCGAAATGAGAAATTGATTAATTCCAATTAGATGTTGAAAAAATCTAAAGTTGCTTCAGAACACAGGTAAAATATAAACTCCTCTTATAGCTGCAAAGGTTGATTTCTGGCGATAACGTGCCATTGGACCTCAGGGACCTCCGCAGACACACCCAGTACTACGGAGGCTTCCACGATTCACACCGTGTCGTCGGCTGGTTGTGGGACATCCTGGACAAAGACTTCTCCGAAGACGAGAAGGCAATGTTCCTCAAGTTCGTCACGAGCTGTTCCAAACCGCCCTTGCTGGGCTTCGCGCACCTGGAGCCTCCGTTCAGCATAAGGTGCGTCGAAGTCGGGGATGACGAAGACACAGGCGACACGATAGGCAGCGTGATTAGGGGCTTCTTCACCATTCGGAAGAAGGACCCGTTGAACCGACTGCCGACGTCTTCGACCTGCTTCAACCTCCTCAAGCTGCCAAACTACCAGAAGAAGAGCACGCTGCGGGAGAAGCTGCGGTACGCGGTCACCTGCAATACGGGCTTCGAGCTGTCGTAATGTTTTCGTTTTCACGCGTGTACATTCGTTATCTAATTTTTAAGTGTTCGAGTACTGATAGGACTGTATTTATTGTGACTAATTGCGGAATTGAATTTGTGGAATTAAGTGATAGTCATATCATTTTGTAATTTAAGGAAAATGAAACAGAAATATATTCTTCGAGTACAGTTTTTTTTATTCACTTTCTCGTGTAAGTACATAACGTGAGATTTAAGAGTTTCTCCCTCGGAGTCTTTACGTATGTTACAGCTTCATTCGTGTATATGCCAAGGCCTCACTAATGTATGTCAATTTTTTTTAACAGGGAAGAGTACAGGTTATGTTTGCAAATTAATTAGACATAACCTCTACTCTTCCCTGTCAAAAATGGGGTGATGTGGCTTGTGTATGATTATTTTTCGCATGTTTGCCCATATGTCTATTATTATGTGTCAGTCACTGAGTTTCATAAAACTCATTGGGATCAGCGCATAACAACCGATTCAACTTTGTAGAGTTCTCAATGTGAATTTGAAATGCAAAATGCGTGGAGAATCGCCGTATAGGCAACCAACAGTTCGGATTAAACGCCCATTTGCATAGCTGTCGCATTTACTACGGATTGAATTGACAGCAAAGATGCTGTGGCTGGGACGACACGATGCAGTTGCAGTCGAATCATAGTAGGCAAGAAAACAGCACAGAAAACATAAAAAAAACAGTTTTCATTTGAAAACCAAAGCGAATTGCGTCATTTTCTAAGCGGTAAAAAGAGAATGGTGATTAGCTGACATGCAGTCTTGTTTGAAAGAATTCCCGCTGGCGTTCCATGATTTTTGAATAAATTATTGTGCTTATTGTTGCAACAACAGTCAAGAACCAGTTGGTGCGTCAGGATTTTGCGCAGTTACGATAAGACATACCTCGACGCTGGAAATCAGTCCTCGCCCTTATTGGAACGAAGGTGTGGAAAATATGAATTTGAACAATATAAATTTCAAAACGGGCATTCTGGAAAGCATTAAGAAGTGGGAAATGAAGTCGATTCGCGCCCACAAGTGTGACGTAGGCGCGCTCGAGGGGGACCAATCTCCCTTAGCGTTATCGAATTTTAATCAGCTGTGCGCGTCGGGCGGCGCGCATGCGCCGGCCTTCCGCTCGCGCGTCAAATACCGCTTCGTGAGTCTTCGTTCCGGGATTTACTGCTCGTGCGTTAGTCCGATACAGGCAGAGGGAGAGGTCGTATGTCCGCCTTTTAGTGCTCGGGGCCCAACAAAAACCTTCATACTTCCTCTCTCCACACGAACGAAAATCGCCCGTCGGCCCTAGGGACTCACGCGAGCGCGTCCGCGGCATCGTCGGGAAACGTCGGCCCGGAACAGGAACGGACTGTGATAAGGCCGCTTCGAGTGTAATTCAATTTAACTAAACCCATGTTAAGTGGCTTAGTTCGGGCTGTAGCATAGGAAACGAAAGGCTGTCTGTGGTTTCTGTGTGCATCTGCCGTTCGAAGGCGAAGAGGCGGCCGTTCTGCTGTAAAACGTGAGCATTTGCACGTTGGTGTGTTCCGGGGAATGAGGTTGCACTCTCGCAGATAGAGGAAACGTGCCCGAGCAAGGATAACGAGTGGAATAAACGCGGAAAGTGGAGTAAACGCAGATTGGCTGTTTTCTGGGTAATAGTGTGCGCGTTGCATTTGTTCGGAAACGGCACCAGCAGCCCGCTATTTTGTTTCCACCGGCCCATTTGGAGCGACGGACCAGTTCAAAACAAATGCTGCTTTCCCAAGCCTAGCTCGATTCGAATCGAGATAAGCGGGTCCGACGTTCGCATTTCTCACCCTCTCGCCCGATCCGCGTTCAGCCGAAGACGGGCGACAAACTGTGCCGTCGTCGGATTATGATTGTGAGGGTTGTTTGTTGAAAGCAGCGAGCTGGTGCAGTATTTGATGGCTGTGGTGGGGCCCAGCCGCCACTCGAGAGCGTCCATGTCCGTGTCGATGTCTCTGATGCAGGGCGCTGCAGCCCCCCCGGCTCCTGCAGCGCCGGGGGCACAACAGGGCGGCCTGCACGCCGCCCAGTACTACCACCCGCAGCACGCCACCGCCCCCGCACACACGCAGGAACAAGTCCAGCCGGACAGGCCCATCGGATACGGAGCCTTCGGAGTCGTCTGGTGAGTGCGATTTGTTTTTCCGCGGCAGGTATCCCGCGGTGCTTTCGTGAGTAAACTCACAACCCATAAGAATGGCGTTCTGAACAGGAATTATTAAAAGTTTTGCCCCTGTCGATCATAAGTTCTTTGATATTAATGATTTAAAATTGATAGTTGGGGATGCGCATGCGCGCTTGTAGATTCTAACATGTGTTCCTCTTTGCGTGTGTTTTAAAAAATTCCCCTTTAGAGTAGGCCGTGGCTATCTACGTATACACAGACCGCGATCTACGTGCACTTCCATTCATAACAATTCGGGCATTATTAATAATAATTATTTGATAATTCGTCCAATTGGGCTGGCCCGTAGCCCACGGTAGGAGGCCATGGCTGGCAGTTCAGGCACTTGCCGTACGTCACCTATCTTCTGTGCTTATGGTGCTCGAATCGTACGTCACCCGCTGTCTTGATCTGGGTGGCTGACGCCCGATGGCCAAGGCTGCGTCAGGCCGACGACCCGCTTCAAAATTCTGTCTCGCATGCCCGCAGTTTCTCAGAAGTCGCAGTGGACTAGGTCCACCGCAGCCCACAAAAAGTTTAGACGTTGCCTGCTCGGAATTCACCTGCCTTGGGAAAATTATAGGTGTAACCTGCCCACGAAGCGATGAGACCGTCCGTGGGAGAGTCCAAACTTCAGAGTGCACTTCGAAAACCATTTTCGTCTGCACAGCAAACACTCGTCTCGCGATACTATATGATGTTGTAACTGTGGTACTATATTAGAGATTTCAGGCTGTATGATACTGTACTATAAGTTATTGTACCATACTATAATTTATGTTAAGTTTTAGTACCATACTATAACTAATGGCTAGTTTTAGTATCATACTATAACTAATGTTAAATTATAGCATCACAGGCTGTATCTGTATACATTTGAGTTTGTAGCACAAGTTCCTGCCCCTATCTCCAGCGCAGATTATTATAGCCAGACTTGTTTTCCTCCAGCGTTCTCAATCCAGCGATCGCCGCAATCAGCAACTTTGTTGTTTTCAATTCAGTTTGCTAAATCCGCAAGCAATCGCATCCTGCGTAGGTGCGCTTGCGAAAGCGCATCGGTCGACCTATTTGCCAACGTTTTGGCGAAAAAGCGACTGTCCGCGTAGTGTCAACTCTTCAGGGTTAGATGGGTTAAAAACAGTTTAGCCTTTTATGCATTTCATCATTGACTTTTCAGTCAACGATTTTATGTAACCCACCCGGAGAGTAAATGGACAATGGAAACCCCCCCCCGCGAGTGGAAGTCACATTTCCTCCTCGCCCGGCGACTCATCCAATTAGACGGTTTCTGGGAAAAAATGACCGGACGCTTACGTCGTGTCTCGTGCACCGGCGGCATTTCACTTCGCATGATAAACCTGTTAATTTCCATTCGGATCGAAGCGCCGCGTCGAAGGCCTTTCCATGCGATCGGCGAATTGCACTTTTTTTCCGACTGTCGTGATGGATGAGTCGTGTTTTTTATACAGGGTGTATGGCAACCCGAGTGACGCCCTTATATTAGGATATACATAGGTGGTGCCAGAGACACCCCTAACTATACAGGAATAAAGATGCAGCCGCTGCAAACTCGTATCCTGCACGAGAATGCCTATCCAGTGAACATACCGGGCCCGTTTTGGCTATAGGTATATGAACTCGCGGCTTCAGGACTGGCAGTTTCCTGGAGTGTGTCTAATTGAATTTCGATTTGGAGAGTCCGCTCAACTGCAAAGGGGGTTATCTTCAATGCACACGAGCGAACGTTCGTTATCAATCGCACGTGTTTATCATTATGACAATCGACGCTCATCCACGGGCAGTTCGGACAGTGCACGTTTCCAGCGGATTGGTTGGGCGTGAGGCCGGGTTAAAAACCACACGGCAGATGGAGAATAATCAACCGTGCCACCTGCCCCTTTGCTCAACAGCTGTCTGGCCTTTATGTCGCGGCGGGCGCATAGGGTGAACATTGCCAAGAGCAGGCAGAGCTTTGGTTTGCGCTGAGGTACAGGAGATGGTGGAAACCCAAGCGCTCAAATTTTTGACAAATTTCACGGCGCGGCGCGGCAAGGACGGCGAATGCGCACTCGCACCTTCGACGAATTCCCCGTTGGATATTTTGCGTTACGTTGGGATAGTGCACGGGAGGTTGCCGCGGACCGGGAGATAGTGACAACCTCTAAACTCCCAACGCCCGAGCAAACAAGGAGCCGGGCAAACATTTTTCGGTTTAAGTCAACAGAGGTCTGAGGACGGCAGCTCCGCACGCTAAAAATACTGCCGAGACTCGGACTGTCGGACTATCAATGGCTTATTTTTAAAACGGTTGTACGCAAAGGCGTGGCACTAAAAAGTGCTCTGAACCTTGGCCCGAATATAGCGTGTGGAAATGAACGCGAAAACGCGGTATTTTCGGCCGAAAACTCGACGACGCCAATGATTCGATTCTGCAACAGCACTGTAACTCCATATGTTTGTGGGGCTACATGCGCGTGGGCACATGCGCAGCTTGAACGGTATGGCTACACAAAAGTAGAGTTGAGTTGGACGAGGTGGATATGTGATGCGCGGCAGCGAAGTGCCACTAGAAAATGTCGAGTTCAAAACGTTGTAGAAGTGGTTTGCGTCAAATACCACCGAGGAAAAAAAACCGGCTGTTATACTAATAGGGCCGCAAAGTCTGCGGTCAAAGCTCAATTTTCGGCCGACACCAAATACGGTGGACGAGCATCGCAATGGAATAACGGCCGAAATTAATCAATGGCATTGCAATCAGCGTCCCCCACATCGAATTACGCACAATGATCCGTCCCTTTCCATGGTCCGGTCCCTTCTCTCCGGCATCGATCCCCCACATCCCTGCGCTCAGAGCCCCTACAGCGGAGATACAGCTTTACACGTGACGCGATAAAAGCGGCGTCTGCTGTCCGCCTGTGGATATATGCCGAGGGATATACGGGTGGATGTGTACCTACTGCGGGGGGGCTGTAGCGGTGGATGGAGTGTGCTCTCGAACATCGCGCGGCGGATTACATACATATATGCATCGGACACTTTTGTCGATAATGGAGGAAATTTTATGGCTTCGCAGCCAACTGGATCCCCTCGCGACATGAGATGATCGATAATTGAATTGGAGCTGGAGGAGTTGGGTTATTTCGAGCGCGGGATGTTCATCGGTGTTCGGGGCAGTCCGCAGATAAAACGAATACAATGTAGTTTTCATAACTCTTCAGAACTATGTTTTATTTGAACCTCCGTTTGAACTCTTCAAAACATTTCGACTTTGCATAAGATGGGCATCACTGATTGTTGATTAAGCTGGGCGATAGCACGGCCATCGTGTTGTGATGTACCGCAGTCGATACTAGTTGATGTGCTGCAGTCGATACTAGTTGATGTGCCGCAGTCGATACTAGTTGATATGCCGCGGTTGATGGCAAAAGATAGTCCGGTAATAGCCTGGAAGGTCCACGTGTATCCAGCAAACCGATCGGAACGACACGATGGCCCCATTAGACAACGAAAGTGCACACACGAGCCGCGGATCTCCTCGAGTGCGACTAATTGATAACTAGTTCCCAGTGATAATGCGCCGGTGCATTTTCAACGACCAGCACGGCGGAGTCGACCCGCACAGCCAATCTAATGGAATCCTAAATCGTGCAGGCGCTCCGACGAAACCTGGACCTAGCCGGCCGGTTCGGATCGAGATCATCCTACAAATCTGGTTTTTCGAAATCCGGTCCCCCGACAAATGAACCACGCGCTCGGCCATCTGCCCCCGACGGGGTTCGCCTCTGCGAACGACCGGCAACGCCGGCCAGAACGGCTCAAATCCCCATTCAAACACACCAGCGGATAATAAACCAATTGAGAACGATTGCGGCCAATTGATTGGATTGTTCACCACGCGATGCCGTGGCGGGGAAGGACACGATGTGCACGTTAGGCTTTCTTGGAACCGTAGTCGGAGTTTTGCGTCGGTGGTTTCCTGAATGGCTAGACGATTCGATCATGCCATTCCGATCGGCATTCTCACCAAAGTTTCCCATGGCACATTTTAATGTAGCCGAAGCTTTGGCACGCGGGTCCCTCTCCTCATTCAATTGTAGTACCTGTTATCTGTGGTGCCTCTACTCCATGCTAGACCACAGGGATGGATTGGTGTATTATTATATCGATTCTGCTACAGTGACCTTCAATAATTGTAGTGGTGCCTCTACTCCTTGCCAGACCACAGGGTCGGACATTCTCTAATTATACAGCTTAGCTACAGTACCTGCAGGGGTGTGTGAGGATTGACAACCCCTGTCTGATGAGAGGTCATTCCCTGATTGAAAGACCTCGTCCTGCCCTGTAATTTCCCAACTACCCACTCGAACAATACTCCTTTCAGCAACCGTGCCAGAAGGGGCCTCTCTCAGACGAGCTCTCTCGTTTTCATGCCCTCGCTTCGGACTTGATTCGCTTCCTTTGTGCCCCGGCGCGTTCTTTCCCTCTTCGATCGCGTTCCGCCGTGACGCGACAATTGCAATTTTTACGGCAAGGCCGTGCGGGCTGTCTGCAAAACGGCAGGTGTTCCCCCAACCACCGAGTCACCTTCGGGCTAGACGGAGCGTGCAACGTGCCTGTTGTGCAACGGCAGACGTATGGCGAAGAACGGCATGTGGGTTGGCGATGTGCAATCTCTTTCGGGATTGTCCGAGAATCAGTGACCCAACAGGTGGTGCGAGTCACCACTGAGACTATACGTCTTCAACTTCAAATTGGGCCTGAACAACTTAAAATTGGGCCTAAACAAATTAAAATTGGGACTAGACAACTTCAAATTGGGCCTAGACAACTTCAAATTGGGCCTAGACAACTTCAAATTGGGCCTAAACATCTTCAAATTGAATAAACAATTTCCGATGGTTTCGAGACAGCAACGGGGCAAGTGCCGTCGCCCCCTTCGTGGCGAGCAGTTCCCATTAACTCTTAATTTTCGTCCCGAATTGCACCGTTTCTGGTAATTAGGCTGCTCCGCCACACTTTTGCCTCCTTGCGTAACGGCTCGACGCAATTCAATTGAAAATAAAAACGCCCCGGCGTTTCTCTTTTAACGGTCGGAGCTTCGAAACGAGTCCGCGATGGTTTCCACGCCGGCCGTACAATGATAAAAGATGAGCGTATGACCCACTGACATCGATCGGACCTGTGTCAACGTGCGTTCCCGTTGCGTGTGCCTATCGACTTGCCATTTTCAAAGTGCATATACCTACAAATCAGCATACAGTTCCGTTCGTTTTTTACAAGGCGATCCTTTCAGGCCCAAATTATGACTTGGTGTAGCCCAATACGCTTTGGTGTACACGCTTTGGTGTATAAAACCACTGAGGTTTTATACTACAACTATAAGACAGTTCGACACCGGTCAAACCAATGTTTCATTCTTCGTGCGGTGCTTGGAATTGTAGCAGCACAAACCAAACAACACACGGAACGATTATCCTCGTAAACCGGCCCTGAGGTCCTTAGTTCACCGACCCGTGTCTG
This sequence comes from Hydrochus callosus, assembly GCA_033557855.1. Classification (NCBI taxonomy): domain Eukaryota; kingdom Metazoa; phylum Arthropoda; class Insecta; order Coleoptera; family Hydrochidae; genus Hydrochus; species Hydrochus callosus. The sequence goes on along the minus strand of JAUIMY010000111.1, from coordinate 41,204 downwards.
TCGGTTCTTCAGGAGGAGACTCGGACTGCCTCATGACCCTAATTTTTCTTGTCCTTCCTAACGATCTGTTTTGGTTGCTTTTGTTGCACCGTAGACTCCCACTTGCGTGCAACAAAAGCGGCGTGGTCACCGCGGGTGGTGTCACACCAGCGCGACGCGCTTAAGATGCGTACATGCAACACGTAACTCCACGCACCTTTAACTTCCAGATAGCAAAAACGAACTATTCTTTGGGAACCCGGGAACATTTTATACGGTTGTTTATATGGACTCGCTCGGTATGCGAAATTCTAATGGTTCTCGCTCTGTTCCCGACGAATCGTGACTTGTCGATTAGCCGGGTAAAAGGGACGTTTCCTCGTCCGCGTGGGCCTTAATTCATGATTTATTGTGTGTTGGTGAATTTTGTGCGCGGGAAATTCACCAGCACCTTCACGAAACGACTGGCGTTACATCTATCAAAGTGGAAAGTAAAAAAACTTTTACCTTCCTCCGCGGAGCTTCGCCAAGAGACTCCGAGGCGAGACCCACTTGACAGACCTAGTGGAACATCTTTGTTCTTGGGGCGCTGCAAAGAGCGATTGGTGACTTTGTGGGACACGCAAATAAGATTTGACGGTCTTGGTACTATAATTTTTATTATACTCTTCAAAACGAAGTTTTAAAAAGAGTATGTTGTATTTAATAATAAATTTTATTGGCACAATAACACAAAGATCTAATTGCTTCTCATTTTTGCGCTACGTGATGGTGCAACTCTCCCACAGTAAAGATGGGGTCCGAACCCAAACTTCTAATTTTCGCTTCCCCCTCGACGCGACTTCGAACGACCCCAAAACTTCCAGACCTACCCTCCGCGCACGGACTGGGGTGGCGAGCAGATGCTCGATAACTCCCGCCGTACACAGAGGAGGCATAACCAAGCAACCGGGGTCGGCGCGACCCCCGAAGGGCCGGGCCCTCGGGGCTGGGGTCCGTTTTCCCGAGACTTCAATTTTGCGAATGGTACATCCCTTCGGCTTGCCGGGGTACGCTTGGGCAACGTGGGAGAGGGCGCAGTGTCCCGACGCTCGATATAGCGCGCCCGGGCTATCGAACCCGCCTCCGCTTCACTTGCGCGCACCCCCCCGCGGCCCGCGCACCACAGTGAATCCATGGCGGGCACCGCTTTCTTGAGGGAGGGAAAAACGAACGGCGGAACTCAATCACGGAATAAATAAATTAGAAGGGCCAGGAGGGAGGGGAATGGCATGGGAAATTCTTAATCGCGGAGGCAATCGGCGGTAATGGGATTACGGCTAGAGGAGTGTGCATCGGTGGTGCGATGGAATTTCACGTAGTGTTCGAGTTTTCACCTTGAACCTTTGAGATCCAATGAAATTTCACGCTGACTCTGATGACTGATAAAATTTGAGACCTGAAAAAATTCCACCTTGAGTCTACTCGTGAACAAATTTCCCTCTATAGCTGTATTCTTCCCTTAAGAGGGTTTTTCATGATTGCATTTTTTCAAATTCTTCAAAAATATGATCCCCTTCTCGCCAAATTGATGTGAAACGGCGCCATACCTATATTTATCATGGCCGGGTGGGAATTTACTGTCGGATCTGGTTCCCTCCACCCCAGGCCGGACGTCACTTCTCTGGAGTACCATCGATTTTTCACCTAAACAAAAATCTAATCATCCGCCTCCCCCCGCGGCTCAACTTATCCATCACGCTCCCCCTGCTAAGGGAACTATCGACGGCAGTTCCAAGGGACAATGGGCCAACGTTCGCGGGGACGCTAGGAAACATTCAGGGGGATGCAGAACTCGGCGTGGCGTTCCCAGGCCTGGCGATGATGGCGGGATTTGAGCCTCAGACGGAGCAGCCATCAGTAAGGGTGGCAATTTCGGGAGGGCTGGCGCGTTCTCTATAACGAATCCGCAGCCAGGGGTGGCGCAGAGGGATGAGGCGGCAACGTCACCGACTCATTTGACGAATTAAATCCCGTTCGTTATTAAAGCCCCGCGTTCCCTTTTCGGCAGCGCCCACCCCTCGGATCCAAAATGCACGATAATCTGCATCACCCTCGGTACACTGGATCAGTTCTCTTCTCTACTCCTTGGATCAGTTCGCCAGCAGCGGTTGCCACGACCGCCCCCTGATGGGTTCGCACCGAACCCATCGGGGAGAGCCCTAACGGTGCCTGTCGGCTCCGCGGCGCGGGCAAAAACCGAAATGGGGCTTCCTCTCGCGCCGGGTTCTCCTCTAGACTTCCTTATTAAAGTCCGCGTTCATTTTTGCCGCGCCATGGAAGCCAGAGTTACGGCTCCAATCTTCCCGTAAGGTAAATACGGCTTAATTGCTAATTACACGCCGGCTGCGAGCTGGGGCTTCGGCTCGCCTGCTGGAGGTTTTATCGGCGGCTCGCTCGTCGCAAAGCGGATGGAAAACGCTCGGTACGCCGAAGAGTTTTCTGGAAAAAATGATCCGCCTGGCAGGCGCTTGGGAACGTTACGTTTCCTTCCGATCAAGTTTTTTAGGCGTAAAAATAGCTATCGAACGCACCTACCCTTAACCGTGTATGCCGCATCCATGACGAAGCGCCCTTTTATACATTTGGCTAATGTTTGATTTACACCCCCAATTTCTACATGTGAAAACGTTAGTTCCACGTTATATCTAACGATTAGCCCGAACGCTTTTATACAAACAAATCGGCGGCACGTAACGTCTAGACGTCAATTCCGAGGACGCAGCATTGGCTGGCTAAATTATCACTCGTCGGTTGTTTTGGCCATCGATTGACGACGCGACCTTTAAACGGGCCTCGACCAAAGAAATTTCAGTTTGACTCGCCGATACCACTCGTATGGGAATGTCCTGTAATCTCCAAGTTACAATGAAATAGAAATCGCGCTGTTGTTTTTCGAGAACACCGGAGTCGGGTCGGGGCGCAGAGGTTTTGGACCCGCGATCATTCTCAACCGATTACCATAACCATACCCACTTTACCCGTGGATCTTGCCACACGATGTGACGCAACTTCACGGTTCCGCAGCTCGAAACGCCGAAGGACACTCCGACGTGGTTTAATGAGATTTGGAGCGTCCGTTTCCTTTTTTTCCCTCGGCCCGGCCCGGCGCGAGGATCCTCCCCCCGAGTCGCAAAAGTTCTAATTCTTCCCGACTGGCTGACGCTGTCGCATGTGGAATAATTCAGATCGCCTCAATTATGCCGCGAGATACGAGCCGCCGCACGACGAGCGGCCGTAATTTACTTAATCCGGAACCCGGTCGCACTTTTATTTATTGTTTTGTGGCAATGAACTTTGCCGGGAGCCTGGGCGATTAGAAACTGTTTTCATCATCCACCCGTCCAGGGTTCGCGAATTCCTCCTTGCAACTGGACAGGACGATTCGCACGGCGGACAAAAGCCGTAGGTTCGACCATCGGGTCGAGGCCTCCGGCTCTTTGTCTCCCCAAGGCGACCGGCCTCGGTGCAGACCGAACCAGTTGCTCATCGCCAGCGGTCGCAGCGGTCCGCTGCACCGCGACATCACCTCCCAACGGCGGAGGTCAGCTCACCGTGGAGGAGCACCGCGGACGCAAACGGACTGTAAAAACGTTCTGCGTCGCAAAACTGTTATCATCGCCAAAGGGCAAGGAACCTCCGAAGCCTTCCCAAAGGCCACCGTCGTCCCAGCGGCGTGGCGGTGCGTCATGCGGATTCACATTTCGCCTTATCACGCCGAAATTGCTGCGCTGCTCGCGTCCGACCTCCGAAGCCGGGAGATATGCAGAAATTATGGGCTTATCTGGGAACTAGGCGGAACGTTTTCTGGGGGAATTCGGGTTTTTGGGATTTTTTCGGGCTTGCGCGTCACGGCGGGAGTCGCGGAATGGCGAGTGCGTCAAACCAAGTTTAATGAACGCAAGAAGTGTTAAGTTTGATGATTCAAAAACGACAGCTGAGAAGACGTCATCAATAACAAAACCGTACGGACAACGTTGAATTAGAGAATTTCACCAGATCAGGACGATCCTTTTGTTCCATTCCCGCACCACTCCCATTCGACTCCAATTACAGGCCATTCTTCATGGTCCTGAAGACTTACTCGCCATCGATAGCATCGTCTGTTTGTCCGTTTGCGTTGATATTAGGCCAAGCCCCGCTTTCGAGCCAATTAGGACAGAATCGACCAGATATGAAAATGTGTGACGTCAAACTTCTAGATACCAAATTTTGTCAATTCGTATACATCCTAGGGAAGTGATAATTCTTTTAGTCGTAATTAGTTTAAACGAATTTATAGTGTGACCATGTAGAGTAGAGCGGAGTAGAGTGGCCATGCGTCCGTTAAGAAGGAATTTCAGTTCACCTCAGTAGGCAGACGTCCTTTCGGAAGAACTGTCTCCTCTTCAATCCGCGGCAGTTTCCGTGGGAAGCTTCACGCCATCCCAACAGGAAACGGCCCCATTCGATTTTATGCGCAGACTGTACGTACGGGAACGTTGCGGGTTTCGTCTCCATAACCCCGAGGTCACCGCACCCCTGTTCACCACCCTGCGGGCACAACAGCCAGGCAGTTTGAGTTAGTGGTGGGCGTGTAGAGTCCCAGGCTATTTTTACCTGCAGCGGGAATTTCCGGCGCTGAAATGCTAAAATTCAAGCTCGAGAACTGGTCCCCTCGATCCGAACCCTATAAATTAAGTATGGGGAGAATAGCGTCCGAAGAGATGCCAGGGGCCGGCCTCAAAACCATGAGCTTGGCCATAATCAGCAGCATCGTTACTGCGGCCCCCCCACGATTAGGGACCGAACCCTCCTTGGTCTTGCTTGGATTTTGTATTTTATTTCGATTTTATCCTACCTAGATTTTTTCGATTTTATCCTACCTAGATTTTTTCGATTTTATTTACCTAGATTTTTCGATTAGATTTCCAATTTTATAAAATCAGCCCAACTTCACCTCAGTTTTCGACCTGAAGCGCCCACTCAAATCAAAAGAAACGGCAGCCTTCTATTTATACCCCGCGCTTCCCAAACCGAGTCTTTGTGCCTCCCTTCGCCATCTCTTCGCCTAAACTTCGCGAGCGGATTCAGTCCGCTTTTAAAATTAACCCAGCGCCACAAAGTGCAGTGTTTCGAACCCTCTCCTCTGGCCGGCGGCCATAAATCTTCCGAATATGGTTATGCAGCTCGGAAAAATTGCCTCTCTTCGCACTCCGTTATGTATGCGCGACCTCGGCGGACCTCATCACCTTGGCGTTGCCGTGACGTCCGGCTGTTTGGGCGGTTTTGGTGATTAGAGTTGGACCGCGAGGTCGTCCTTGTCGGAAATAGAATTTGGAGGTCTTCGGGGGTTGCTGGTCATTGTTACTCATCTGCCTAACCGTTTCATCATCCGTCTCGCTGTTTCTTGCATCTTTCTACATATGCATGTCCCACATTATGGTCCACAAGTTGTTACTGTTCAAAATTAAAATTTTTCACTAATATCACTCATGGTCGATCAGGAGGAGATGTAATATGGCACAGCGGTTAAGAACGTGGGCCAGTAAAGTAACACGAAACGTGCAATTCGAGATCCTCCAGATACCCGTGGCCGTAATTTATTCTCTTGACAAATGTGGGCGTAAAACTGGGCTCAAAAACTCGAGTTTCCAAACGTCCGAAGCACGGCACGGGGACAAACGAGAAACGGGCAGATAAGGAGCCGGAATAGAAGGGAGCAGTTGAAGGCTCGACGTCCAGCCATAGAAAACTCTCGGTTGAATGGCGCTTTGTGCTCGCGACAGAATGCAGTCTGCTCTAATTCTGGCCTCCCCCTAGGTGTGCACCATGGAGCAGATAAACTCATGCGTGCTCTATGGGGACTTCGTAGTGAAAGCCTCCGTTTCAGCGTTCCACTTTACACGGGTCGGACAAACCTACCTGTCTGGCCTGATAGTTGAAAGCTCGAAACCAATGGTTTGGCATGTTAAACCGAAGACTATGATATTTTTTTTAAAATAGGTACCTGTTCATTCTGTGTTAATAAACACAGAATGTGTAGCTACTTGCTTAATAGCAAGTAGCTATTAAGCATAGCTACTTGCTATGGTTTTATTAAAAGTATCTTTGTGAGGTTCTGCTAAACACGGTTAGATTTTCTCACGTGTTTGCGCGCCAACTCCACCCGGCGAAACGGAAAGAAATCATTACTCAATCGTAACTGTACACCTCAGGCGGATTTTTACCCATCGGCGTGTAGTGTTTGCGGATTTTTATCCCGACCCGTATAGCGTTTGCCTTGTCAATATCTAATTACGTTTCGCACGGGACGCAAGACGACGTCCGACGAAGAGGAATGATGCGAAACGGAAATTGGTCACTCTATACACCTCCTTCGTTGCTGCGGCCTCCGCGAGGAAGCTTCGAAAGGAGACGACTCCCATTGTGACCGCGGACTCTCCACCAAGCTGGAAACGAATTCCGATTAGCTTCCAGCTCCGGAGTCGCATGTCCGAGTGGAAAAAGTCATCGCCTCATCCGGCGCACTAACCCCTTTTGTAAAATAAGACACGAAAGTCCAAACGGCCGGGACGTGTCTATTTTTAAATTTACTGTCCTTTGTTGGTAGTCGCTGGGTGTAGCGAGCTTCCGCTGTCTTCAGACAGTGTGGACTTAGGGTTTCCATCCTTGGAAATTTCACTCTAAACACCAGGCCCTCAGAATTTCACACGGGACACCACATACTCAAAATTTCACACGGAACACCAGATACTCAAAATTTCACACGGAACGCCAGATACTCAAAATTTCACCCGACCTTGGCCTGTCGCAGTGATACGAGAATACATTAACGCCGATTTTTGGGTCATCATCGCTCCGGCCCGGCTCGAAAGTCGATTTGCTTTGCTAATGCAGGCGCCCGCACGTTATCGCCCCCCCCCCCCAGGCGGCAATGTAAAATTCAAAGTGTCCCGAAGGCCGGAAGTCTCCGGTGGAATTGATACTTTTCGAATGTGTATCGCGGCTGAAGTGAGCCGCTGAACAAAGGAGCCCGGAGGACCTTGAACCTACGGCGATACCCATTCCGTTCCACCTTGGACAAGGCGTATGCAACCAAGTTCAACATCCTTTGGGCCTCTTTTCCGTCCTCACTCGCCTTATCCTTTGGCCGTGCGCGGGGCCCGAAATAAGCCGCCGAGGTCTTGCACCGCAGAGGCGTTATCCTTTGACCGACGCGCGCGGTCTTATTTATAAAATAGCGTTAATAACGCCAGCCTTAATCGGGCGATTCCGGCTTAAACGGTGCCTGCGTCTTCGTTGGCGACCTCTTCATCCCCTTGGGCCATAAACTTCACGTTGTCGTCGGTTGCCACGACTGCCCCCTGATGGGTTCGCACCGAACCCATCGGCAGGCGTTGAGTTTAGAGCCGGAATCATTGGGTTAGAGCACGCTAAGAAGAAATGATGCAGCCAACAAATGTTCACAAGAAATTATGCAGTTAACAATTCGACATTAAAAGGAGTCATGCGTATGATATATGTAAGTATACACCCTTATTGCCTTATTGGGACATCCACGTCCGGTAATTCAGTACCCACCGAGGAACCTGGCGATCTGTTTCAATTGGAAAGAAGGCGCATTCAGTGGTGGAAACAGAACTGCGCTCCACCCAACCATGAAGTTACCTAACTCGGAGCGATCACGCCGTTTCGCAATCTAATCCCGATTGGAGCCAGTCTGCGCATTTTTTCCGAAAAATTTTATGGGATCTCTCGATGCACGTCCGCGGGGATAATGAAGCCGCCGCTCCGGCTCTTCTGTCGGACCCGTCCGGCCGGCGAGCTCTTTTAATTCGCGCTTTATGCCCTCAACTCGGCCCGTAATTCATGTTATTTGGGATGTTCTTGCGTCGCCGATGAAATTTACACCCCATAATGCTCGGACGTAAAGCGGCGGCAATCGCGAGGCCCCCAATGGACCCGCGAGGCCCCCAATGGACCCGCGAGGCCCCAAAATGGACACGCGAGGAGAAGAAATCCTCGTTTTGTTTCTCGAACCGAGGCGATGTCTTCATTCGCGTATGCCTAGTGGTGCATCCACATTGAAAAACAACTCGTACAACATGTCCGCACCCATTAAAAATCATGATCCGCCTTTGGGGATTGGGTGCTTCAAAATATGTACTATGATAGTTCTGTTGAAACTATGGAGTGCGATACCACCATATCGATGCTATTTTAATCATCATATGTCCAAGGAAAGGTGTTAAATGTGGCTACTTATAACGAAGGTGTCTGACGACTCCGGGTATCCAGCTGTGTGAAGTAGTCCTCGCGTTATGAAGCCCGCATATTGAACACCTACCACTGATTTATTGGTCTAGGTTCGCCTGAAAGTGTGGATTTCCCGTTGGTTATTTTTGGGGCAGCGCCACGAGACGTAATGAACTTCCGTGGTGGATATCTACTGCATATTGGTCGTTTTCAATCTCCACATGGACCATTCCGTGATAATACAACTTATTAGTTTAGTATCATCATCAGTATTATTAGTTACAGTATCATGGGACTGTCCCGTGTGATGCTGCATGAATATTAATTCACATCGCATCAGTCGGGAACTATTGTAACCGAAACTGACACCCTTTGCTTAAGGGATTTGGTCCGTAATGGATGAGATAGACTGTTTGTACTGCTGCTGTTCGGAATGATTTATTGCGCGCGTCTGACGTATTGTTGTTGAATTCAGGAACTCCATTGACGAATTATGGCCATCTACTGGTACATCCGGGGGCACATTCAATCGTTATTCCTTCGAAACGACTCCCTTGTAATTAAAACACTGCTACCACTGCTATTTAATCGTTAAAAATGTCCTGCTATACTTCAACTCTTAACTATTGGAATAGTCGATCGATCCCGGTCTCGTCGGGTTTTTCACGGTTTTCTCTTCATTCCAGGGCTGTCACGGACCCCAGGGACGGAAGGCGGGTGGCGCTGAAGAAGTTACCAAATGTGTTCCAGTCGTTAGTCTCCTCGAAGCGGGTGTTCCGGGAGCTGAAGATGCTGTGCTTCTTCAAGCACGAGAATGTAAGCAAAGGCCGCGCATTTCATCTGCCGCGTACGTTCGGGGGCAAAAAGGGGGACGTTTCGTGACCAAAACGCGTATGTCATCCCGGTCTCCGCCAGACAAAAAGACAAAGCCTTTTCAAACGGGGAACAATTCCTTTTGTGCGGGCTATAGATAGACTCGCGCTTTCGGTAGTTGCTCGTGCCCTCTGTGCACGGTTTTGTCTTCTTTCGTGCAGTTTGGCCTGTGCGTCGCGTTCGGTGGAGTGAGGAAATTGCAATTACCTTATCGTCGGGGATAAGGGGAAGGGCTGATAAAAATAATCTCGAGTCAACAACGGGATCGATAGCGTTTTCTATTTGAACGGTTGGGTATTTCCTATATTTACGGTGCGAACCTAATGAAATCCTGTTCGACATGCCTAGATCTTCATTAACTCGAAAATCTGAATCTGAAGCACAGATGTGTCTGAAGTGTGGACTAAAAATTGCATACAGGGTGGATTTTTTTTGTATAGCATCCTAGTTTGTGCTGACGGGGAATTCTAAGTAGCATCAGTGGGTCAATTAAATTGCATATCGCGAAGTGCAACGGCACTTTTTTTTTGAAATTTCGGCCTCCTCTTTCAGGTGTTATCAGCTTTGGACATTCTGCAGCCGCCCCATTTAGACTTCTTCCAAGAAATGTATCCTTTTTCGGCCCAATTCTGCTCGCCGTGTAAATGGCCCGGTTTATTTTTGGGGAACGCGCATATTTTCGAAAAATTCTCAAATTAATAATTTTGAATTTGGGACAGTCGCATTTCATACACATATGAAATTGTGGTCTTGCGCGGTCTGTTAACACCGACAATGCACCGGAGTGCATCTAAATTATGCATCTGTACATCGGCCCAACTAGTGAATGAACTGTGAGCCTACTCGCCTTAATAAGCAATTAAACTCCAGCGGAAGTTGTAAATTAGAAAACTCGTATGCGCGCCCGAGTTGACTCCCTAACCCCAGAGGTTAACTCCCCGGGAGCAAAGGGTTAACGAAAGTTAAGTCCGAAACGACGAGGCGGTTGTGTGATCGTTAAACATTTTTACACGGACAAATAGGCCGAAGCACCCTCGTCTTTGATAGAGCGCAGTATCATATTGAGGAGTTACGGCTGAGGAAATTATGGATCCAGCTTGAAAAACTGTTCCATACAATATAAAGCTGATTCATACGCCGGAGCTCTGTACAGTTGCAAAGCTGTCCTCGGGAACAATTTTTTTTTCAAACAGCTCCACACGTGTCCTCGTGACGTCACACCCCACATTCGTTGGCCCTCCGCAATAAAGGCCACCCCCCTTTTTCTGTGCCATATGTGAGCGAGTGCTCCAGCTCTGGCTATGTGGATAGGATACGCCATATCAGGATCTAACAGCTGTGTTTCACGCGGGGAAAACGGCTTTAAAACTTTTAAACGCCACGTCGAAGCGAGCGTTAACATCCCATGTTTAGAATGGCGACGTGGAATTGGTGCTGTCTTTTCTGGACGTCAACGTTTAAAGGGGGAGGGGGAGGAGAATATTGATTCTTGAAATTGAAGCTGTAACGCAAAATTCGCATTTTTGGAGTTACATGTCTATAGCGAAGCGCCCCTCGTCCTCACCAAACAGCTAAGAGTATGTGTTATTCGGATCGTCGATCGTTCCGATCTAGGAAATCGAATGGTCGGTCTCAGGTGCGGTGTGAATCGTGGGAACTGCTGTAAATCGAGCACACAGGTAGAAGTTAAAATGTAGAAGGAACGAGCGGCTCTTGGTCATCGGCTCCTCAAGGTCGCCGGGCCTTTGTACCCGCAAGAAAAGAGATCCTAAACACCTGAGCCTGGCCTCAGCCTGAGCCCGAGCGATCCAGGTAGAGAAGCTGCAAGACATAGGAAAACGCTGGACTGACTCGCCAAGTTGTATGGCGCTGCTGATGCGGCAGCATACAACGGACGCACAGCAGTTCCAGTTCGTTTCAACAAAAATCGCGGTATGGTTCAGGCTGCCATGCCTCAGGAATGTCGGGTTGTTATTATTTTATACCGGTCTCTTTGGGATAGGACGCCGACCAGCCAGGTGGATGGCGGACAGGTATACAGGGGGTTGGAGAGTCCTGCGCTTCGGGGGAGAAGAGGATTTACGTGGACTTAGTGCGGAGAAAAGTTTACCTGATGTTTGGGGAAGAAAAGGTTGGAGTATGAGGAAGAGTTTACCTGGAATTTGAGGGAGAGGTTCGAGTTTACCTGGCAATTGAAGAAGAAAATCCTCTCTTGGAAATTACATTCGGGAATTTGTATAGGGTGCAATTACTCGACGACACCTGCGCGTTTGGAAGAAATTGCTTTTGGATTGTTTGCACATTTATGAGGATTGTTAGGGGGTGTGGACTTTTACAATAAGTACTCTCGAAGGTGCACGCGTAAGGTCTTGGAAAAGATTTGAAAGACTAACTAGTATTGTCAGATTTCGCACCAGATGCCGCAGAGATCATACTTGGAATAGAGTACGAACCAACTTGTGTCTAGGTACCCTGATTGGACTATTAACCCAATATAGTCACGTCTCCCTAACTCAACATAGGCTGACCACTCGACTCGATATAATCGCGCCTATTAACTCGAAATGGTCGAGATAATGGGCACGGATAAAATGAAAACCGCTCTAATTGGAGCACCTCCGGTGACCTTTTTCCTAAGTCCGCTATACTCCATATTCCATACGTAACGGTTTTCCGCTTTCTACGGCAAAGTGCGTCCGCGAAATTCGCACGATTGTGCGGAACGCTCCGCTGCCCGCGGTAATCCGGCAGATTGCGAATTTTCGACCGAACGCGGAGTTTCTACGACGCGATTTTCACCGAAAACTGACGTGAAACGCACGCACTCCGCGAAGTGTGTCAAGAACCCTCAATTTGGCGATAAAACGCGCCGATCATCATAAACACCGATGCGATTTCCGAGGTCGGACGAAACAAATTTAAACTTTGCTCTGACATTGTACAATACATTAGCGAAGATAAAATTCGACCGCTAATGGTTAAAGTAGGTTTTGTATATTAATATCAACTTTATATAATATTAATATTAACTTTATATAATATTAATATTAACTTTATATAATATTAATATTAATTATATAAATATTAATATTAATATAAGTATTATATTTTAAAACATTATACATATATTATGTACGGTATAAGTTGTCTAGTTTGAGCCACACAAATTAATTCCCACGTGTTTGCGGACCACGTGTGTCCTTTGGCCGCGCTCCCGCCAAAAAAATGCGCATGGGCGCCCAGAAATGTGCCAAAGCCGCGTCTCCTTTCGTCGGCCCATTAAAATGTTTACACAGTCGCGAATCGACCCGCGTTGCGATTTCAATTAGCCGATTGCCCAAATTGAAAAGCTACTGGGGGGGGGGGGAAAAAGTGCATAGGAAAATCGCCAAATCGACCGAAAAGGGGCGATCGCGCCATCCGAGCCCGCGGGAGCGTTTGACGTTGGTGTTTCTGCGCCGACTGGAGTAACCGGCTATTTGCACATAATGGCATCGTAAATTATCGGAAAGTCGTATAGTGCACGGCGCTGAATGAAATGTTAATTAATAATGAACCACACGCGTCGAATCGATCGAGTTGCCCATCATCAGCTGAAGAGTGGAGTGGGGAAAAAGCGGACCCGTTCCGTTTAACCCATCCGTTCTCACAGTTGGACAAGTCGATCGATTTTATCAATTATTCACAATTTTACAAGGTACAAGGTAACAGTATCAATTTTGCCACATTTTATCTCAATACAATTCGTAGACAATGTATTTTGAAAACTTCGTTTTGACAAAGCAGGATCGTCTTTCGTCTTCCAGAATATATCAAATATATGAATTCATGGCAAAGAAAATTCCTTAACTTTCCGTTCAGATATGTAATAACAGAACTCCTGCAAAGTGATCTCCACAAAATTATCGTCTCGCACCAGCCTCTCTCCGCAGACCACATCAAAGTTTTCCTTTATCAAATCCTCAGAGGTGAGTCACTTCCCCTATTTACCTACACATAGGGTTAATAGAAAATATCGGCGCTTGAAATTAATTAATATTCTCCACAGGACTGAAGTACTTGCATTCGGCAAGGATATTGCATCGAGACATTAAACCAGGCAACCTCCTGGTCAACAGCAACTGTGTTCTAAAGGTCCGTACCACTCTTGTACACCTTCCGATTTGTCATGTAAATTTCAATAATTCCCCTATAGACCAGCGATTCCTCCTCCGACCACGTTTCCTCAAGATCTGTCGTTTCACCTCCAACTCAACCCTTATTCTCCTCAAGGTCTGTAGTTCAACCTACAACTCCACCCTTAAGGGCCTCATCCAATTGAACTGCGAACTTCCAAACTGGAAACTTGGCCGTTCCGTTCGACGGTACAAGAAAGTGGGAGCAAGTTTGGGTTGCATCACGGAATGCAGAGCACTACAGTGTCCTGCAATCCGTGACGCAACCCAACTTCGCTCCCACTCTCTTATACCGTCGGACGCAACGACCAAGTCCGCAGTTCAATTGCACGGAGCCCCTCAGTCCCCTCGAGATCCGTCATTCTACCTCCAAACTCTCGCAGATCTGTGATTTCGGCCTGGCCAGAGTGGAGGAGCCCGACTCCAACAAGCACATGACCCAAGAGGTGGTCACCCAGTACTACCGGGCGCCGGAGATCCTAATGGGCGCGAGGCATTACACCGCGGCGGTGGACGTCTGGTCCGTCGGATGCATCTTCGGAGAGCTCCTCGGCAGGCGGATCCTCTTCCAAGCGCAGAACCCGGTGCAGCAGCTCGAGCTCATCACGGAACTGCTGGGCACGCCCTCTCTGGAGGACATGCGGTACGCCTGCGAAGGAGCGAAGTCGCACATGCTCAGGAGGACGCCGAAGCCGCCCTCGCTCCACGCGCTCTACACACTCTCGAACCAGGCCACGCACGAGGTGGTGCATTTGTTGTGTCAGATGTTAGTTTTTGATCCTGTGAGTACCCCGTCATTTCGGTTTATTCATTTCATTCAACATCTGCACATCACAATAACATATCTTCGTCTACCTGAGAAAATTAGACAGTGCGAAAAATCTACCCCAAAACCGCGAATGTCCTATTATTTTAGTACATACCCTCGTTGTTTTGGCGCGGGACCGACGATGATATATTAAGCAACTAAGTTGATTTTTCAGGATAAACGTATATCAGTCGTAGATGCCTTAGCCCACCCTTACTTAGACGAAGGAAGGTTGCGGTACCACTCGTGCATGTGCAAGTGCTGCTACACGACGGCGAGCGGAATGAGACAGTACACATCGGAGTTCGAAATTACGGCGGCCACGCCGTTCGATGACCACTGGGAAAGAAAATTGACTTCCGTGCAGCAAGTGAAAGGTGAGTTTCGGAGTATTTTGGACCGGCATTGCACTTTTAGAGCAGACCAGACGGGACCATGAAGGGTTAAAAATGCGCGAAGGGTTGAAATCAACTTTAGTCAGGACGATTTTTTCTTCTCTGTTGCAGAGGAAATGCATAAGTTCATAGCAGAACAGTTGAACACGAGTAGGGTTCCGCTGTGCATAAATCCGCAATCTGCAGCGTTCAAGAGTTTCGTCAGGTAAGACGGCAGCCGTCGCCGAAGACAACGCAGCGCCATTGCATAGGTGACCGCACACTTTCCATTTGGTGTACGTTGTTCGAGCACCACTTCTGTTTTTACGAAACTCACATTCATCCATGTGATCGATCATCCGCAGAAAAATCACTCTCATGCTAACAACCTCCGCTGTCCGTTCTGTAAATAATCCGTGTGTGTGTGTTTAATGTGCGGGCCGAAGGGTCGTGTCGTGGCGGGTTTAGGAGGATGGGTGGAATCGTGTTGTAGGAGTTATTTGACGTTTAATCGCTGTTTCATTTAAAATAGAAATTCGTTTTGCAGAATATGAAAATATACTCTTTTAAATCGTTCGCATATCCCAAGGATCTTATTTCAGGGACTTAGGTTATTCGCCAGTTGTTAGTGAGGTTAGGGTCGGAACCACATACTTCGAACTGGTTTCAACCCTAACCTGACTAACCAGGTAATACATAACCTAAAACCCCGTAGTAAGCATCCTGGTTTTAACCCCAACCTGACTAACCAGGTAATACATAACCTAAAACCCCGTAGTAAGCATCTTTCAAATATGCGGATTATTTTTTAATTGTCCAGAATTTGATTTTTGTCTAATGCGCCCGAATAAGGCTAAGACGATGTGTTCAAAATGGGATTTTGCACTAAAATGAGACAATTGTATTGCAAGTCGAATGATCATGCTACAACGTACACCAAACGGCCACAGTGTTTCAGTATCTTTTATTAATGTTTTTGTTTTTACCTCACTACTAATGAACACACCAAATGATTGATTTCCATGCTGGCGCGAGCGTGTTTAATTATAGTTTGTAGTTAGTGTTATCGCACAAATCCCAGTAATAAATTTGCAGAGTGTAGTGTGCCTCCCAGCCTTTCTCGTAGAGGTAGCCTCCAAGAGTTCACACGTTCATTTTCACGTATACCCCTCCAAAAAAAAAAAAATAAAGAGAAAGAAAATGGTAATGCATGGAGATCAGTATAATAGAGGCGATTTCGTTTTCCGGTCGAGAGTACGGCTCAAGTAAGATGATGGTTGTGTTTGTGTCTGTTGCGAACAGGAAAGAGAAACAGTGCGCACCTTTCAAGAAGACCCTGCACATTTTACTATCACCCGTCATCTTTCTGTGCGCTGCGTGATCTCGCTTCATTAGGTTAGTGATTACGTATTTTCGTTTGCTTTTCGTCTACTTTTCGTCCTTTCGATGACGTCTCTCTGTTCCATCCTTGTGATGTTTCTATGTTCCATCCTTGCGATGTCATTGTGTTTCATCTTTCCTATAACCTGCATTCTCGTCCCCTCAACGGCCTATGCCTCCACACTTTGATTCAGAAGTCCCACTTCCGAGTGCATACGCGGCCCTCAACACTTTCATCACCATCAAAACTCACACTTAGTGCATGAGTAGTGCTCGAATCCGGACGCGTCCCGCAGAATAGTCCATTTCTGGGATTGATTGCAGTTCGACCGTAGCACACCCCTCGGAGCTGCCGCCCTCGCCGCACCAGTGGGACTGACCGTGGAGCTCGAGGAGGTAACGGACGTCGGACCGCCGACAGCTTCTCCGCTAGGTCTCCCGGTCCGTTGTAGCGTCCGCGTCCGCGTTCGCGAGAGCAAATGGGGAACATTTAATTTAAGCAACAGTACACCAAATATATTCATTCAGGGATCCTATGCAATGCCGAGGACAATCGCGCGCTGCTGCGACCAGTTTCGTTTACGTAGTGAGTGTCTTTTCGTGTGTATATTCGAGTCGTAGCCACTTATCCGCAAAAGAAAAAAACCGTGTGATTTCATCCATTTTACCGAGTAGATCTGCCGAGTAGGGCGGTCCGATCGGTCCAGCTTCGACCGGCACTTCAACGGGAAGTCCGACTCGAGGCTGACGCCCGCGCAGCGCAGCCTCGAACGGACGGTCCAACTTTGCTGAGATTTTCAGTTGAGTAACACTCGAGTAGTCAGACAATCCGAGCGAATCGGAAACCGGTTGCCAAAAACAAGTGCTCTTTTTAACGAAACGAACAAGCCTTACCCGCTGGTCGGAGCCGACCGATCGACCCGTTTATTGTACAGTTATCACTGCCTTTCATTAGATCATAGTGTATGTTTAGGTTAATAAGACTGGACCGGTTAGTTGTATTTTGTAAATATTGGAAATTAGGAGGCAGTTCGCCGATACGCCAATTCCCAAAATGCAATCCCATCCGAACCCTCGATTAATTTAACCATCCACCGACACCCTGCTAAACAATCACTCCCAATCAACTCGGATGAACCTGAATCTAACTTGGTTCTTTAAAAGGACGGCCTTGAATTGACCGCAGGTTTATCTGAATTAAATGGACCGCAGGTTTATCTGAATTAAATGGACCGCATTTAAATTGATTCCAAAAAAATTGACTTGAAATGAATTTTCCGCGGATCACCGTTCCTTGCTGGAGTGCGGCTTCCCTCGAAAGCACACCCCCGCAATTTGAAGTACAAAACTGTAAATACTAGCCGCCCGTCTTACCCAGCGGCGCCCCTTAAACGCGCCAGACTGCATCGGCGGACTGCCATCGCTGAACGAACCTTAGCCCGTAAAGACTACCCTAAGTATAAGTGAAGACTGTGAGAAACGCTGAGAATCGTACCCCCTAAGTGTCCACTCATCCTGGGTTCTATTAGTGTCCGATGCCAAGTTTACACGTGCAAAGCCCTAGTGTACTCGGTGTGAACTTAAGTGTGCAATGAGATATAGACTGTCGTCCTCTACAGGAGCCGCAAAACAGCCGAGGCGGAGGATTTCTATTCGAGTATATTAAAGAAATCGGAGCACTTTTGCGTTCGTTCGCCTAGTTCAATTGTCGCTTGGATTCGAGGCGCCGTTTAGTCTAATTTTTGTACATAATTCTACGTTTAATTCCCACTTTTCGGTTAGGCGTTTTAAGTGTAAGTCGTCTCGTTTCGAGCCTTTTTTGTACATAGTTTTCGGTCACGTTCGGTTTTCCATACTCCGGTTCAATCCGCGGACGGCCCGCCCTTAACTGCCTCTTGCTCATTTTCTAGGGAAACCCGACCAAGCAAACCGAACTCTATTTTTAAAATTGCGTATTTGTGACCTTCTACATATAATTTTATGTACATAACGTATGGAAAAAAAACACACCCACACACACTGTAACGCGGAGATCACTTACACGAATTCCCACGTTTCAGACGTAATTTGTAATTTCTAGACCGAATAAACCGAAGAAAGAATCCGTTTGTGTATTTGATCTGCGTGAGTTTTAAAACTGTATTTTTATTGTAGTTCCACACTCTTCCAGAGATCTCATTTGTTGATTGCATTCTGTACATACTTTTTCCTCTTAACTGGTATTTTTTATAATTATTGGTCAGTCTGTGTTTTCATCTGTGGATTTAGTATACTCCGATATGAAAGATGAGGAAAATAAAATACACTTGAAACCTGGTCGGGTCTTTGATTTCTTGCCGATTTTAATCGTCCATTTTTCGCGCGTTCAAATTTTTCAAATAGGTAAGTATACTTAGTTTACCACTCATTATCCGTTTGGAAAAATTCTAAACAAGATCTTTCGTTTTTACGTTATATTTATTCATTTTTATTTCTATGTTATATTTCAAAAAGTAAGTAACAATTTTGGAATTTTATTATAAAATTAGAAATTATAATTAGGATAGAGTAAAGAAATGATTTGAAGGAAACTTTGGCTCTGGGTGAGGTTGCATTTCGCTTTTACGCCGCTTCACGTTCTAGCACTTTATATTCCGAAGAGCCGAGTACTGGCAGAGAACGAGTATATTGTTGCAAAACAGTCGCGCATCCACAGAGCGCATGAAATCATCGCCTTAAAAAATTTAGAACGCGCGTTCCTAACGATAGATTCGAACTTGGGACGATAGTCGGACAGTTTTTGTAGAAAAATACTGGGAAATCCCACTGCTGGTGGATATGGGTTGTGTTTTATTCGCGAAAATGGATGGCTAGTCCTGAAAATAGATCGCACTTTACTCGTGGAAATGGCACGCGAGGTTCGAAAAAGTTCGTCTGGGACAAAATTGTGAAGTCATGGAGTGCAGTGGGAAGTTTGTTTGGAGAAACTGTGGGATTAAAAACAAAGGGAGGGCTTATTTTTGCGAAAATGGCAAGAATTTGGTGTGAAAACTGATGATGAGAATTGCAGTGATCGGTGTATGAAAGTTGTTTTGGAATTTAGTGATGGTGCATGCGACCTCGACTAATTTCGCGAATTCTCCAAGAAAGAGTTATGGGTAACATCCAGCAGTGCTTCTCCGGTCCGAAGTACAAGAAAGCAGTAATGGTGAGCACTAGCGCTTTGAATTTCAATTCAACGAACGCCGAGAGTAAATTAGCGTACGCCAATAATAATGAAGATTGAATTAAAGTAGCCCGGAGTAAATGAGAAGGAAATGGGGAAGAAAAATCAAGTACAGGATTATAAACTAATATGGTTTTGGTGGATCAAATAATGAATATAGTAAATGGGTAGGTAACACTTTCACGAAAAGGGTTGATCAACCTATTAGAATTGGACGGAACAACAGACTATTCTTATCCGGGAAAGTTCGATTCGACACGTTCAATTAGATATCGCAATTGTTATAAATAAACCCATTCAATTAGCCGCGGCTACGATACGTTCGGTTACGGCTACACCTCGAGATGACTTCACTACGAAGACATTTCGCTAAACCGTACGTTCGGAGATGATTTGTAAGGGTCATTAAATCGCCGTGGTCTCAAGGCGGCCCCGCTCGACTCAAGGCTTCACTTTCCAAATTGTTTGCGTTTCGAATTATTTTCGGTCCGGCCGTTTGAAAATTCCGTTTAGGCGTGGGTCGCCTAAATTGGCCCGAATTAAATTAGCACGCGTCCGAATTTCTCGGGAGGCGAAGCTCCCGTCTGGAGATCACCGCCCACGACTAATATTGGGAATGGGATATTTCCGAATTGATTCTGCCGGAGGCCGTGCATCGAGTGGGTTAGATAATGGGTTTTATTTTCGTCCGGTGATTGATTCAAATTGAAACTGCTTCGCTGGGGTTGAGGCAATTCTTATAATGCCTTTCGAATTTCCCGCTCGATTTTCAGTTGGCACCTTTGATTAAATATGGCCGACCTTGGCAACCCTAACTGTCAAAACCTTTGAGTGTATGACAACGGTTGCTATGGTCGCTACGCATTGACGGCAATGGTCGCTACGCATTGACGGCAATGGTCGCTACGTACAGTAAGTATATCTGGTTGCCTGCGAATCAGGATTTCTCACCTCCATTCAACACGACTTCTTCTTCGTAAGTTATTTGACAAACGCGTGCCTAGCGAAAAAGAATATTGCATTCTATAACCGACGATTACGTACCCATGCATTAGGTAAATGATTGAGGAAAAGTCCCCTCGAGTGTCCTATAAACACCCAAAGGTTGTTGTAGGCAATCGATTATTCATTGGTTCGAGCGCAGGACTAAGTTGTAATCATTTTTCAAAAAATCCAACCGCCATATTTTAGACTAATTTGTGCCAAGGATAAGCGCCCGCTGTGTCTTCGCACCGTCCGCATAATTTATGCAAAGCACACGCTATCCTAATTAATTAAATGTCGAAAAGACACGAAATAATTATCCTTTACAAAAACAGCTATGCACCATACGCGTGGAATAACGTGAAGAAATTACACGCTAGCGCGTGGAATTCTGGGTAATCTCACTCCACGTCATTGAGGATATTCTCAATGACGTGGAGTGAGACTTAGCCTCGAAAGGGCCTACTTAGCCCGGAAAGGGCTAAGCGAAAAGTCCATTTGTTTCCAACGCATTCTCGCGCGAAGGGTCGCTAGTTTGGCAACTCCGACAACAAGTGTGTTGTTTTGGCAACGGACCAAACAATCGCCGTGAAGCACACCTGCGATTTCACCTGGGTCCCCACCAGGTTCGGCCGGAACCGTCCTGTTTTATTTCCATCGCGGCGCACGCGTTTTCAGCGCGCAAAGTGCCGCCAGCGCGACCCGTAAACAAACCGACCTCAAAAATAACCTACTCCGAGATGAACGCTCGAAATTTTATCGCACAATGTCAATAAATAGTCGATATAATCCGCGTCAATACGATTCAGACGGCGCGCTTTAGTTCCCAATGGCCGCCGCCGGACACTTGGCGGATGCAACTCGCGCTTCCTCTCTCCCCGAGCTATTTTCGCCCGCCCTCGGAAACAAAGGGCCGTCCCATTCATGTTTCGATCGGCGTGGCGTCGGATTCGCCAGGAAATGCGGTGAAGCTACGCGGGCTTAGGCAGTGGGAAGTTTTCGAAGATGTCCGCGACCACTCCGTCCAAATCGCGACTCAAACTGCCGCCAGGTGTGCGCAAAATCAAGGTAAGCTCCGCCATTTTTCATTTTCAAGCGGCCATTCCGCTTTGGGGAGTCGAGAAAATTGAAAAAGGTCAAGAAAAGTCAAAAAAAGTGGAGAAAATGCGCTCGTATGGTTATATTTCCGGTGTGACATCTGACGGGTGGGATTAAAGTGGGGTACCGGCCTCGGTAGCGCAGTAGGCAGCGCGTAAGTCTCATAATCTTAAGGTCGTGAGTTCGATCCTCACCCGGGGCACTATTTTTCGGCCTGTTTCCATAAAACTCTTCAGACTGATCCTAATTCAAATTGATTTCCATAATCCTACTTCAATTCGTTACTTCATCCTACATCCTACTTCAGCAATGCTTCACCACGGTTCAAAATAAGCCAAATCTTCCAATTGACTGCAAATTATGCCCGGGCTAACGTGAATAGTCAGTTTTCTCCTTTGTTATTGAAGATAGAAAAAAAGTACAAACGGTGACTCCACTTAACTTTTTACGTAGAATTCAATACGATTTAAAAAAAATCGATGTTTCTTCAGAGTCCATCAATATTGATAGTAAATTTTTATTTTCAAATAGCAACCCCTATTTTTTGTTGGAAATTATGAAAGTGGACTCGTTTCTATGGAAAATGAGCCCAAAAACAAAAAAGTCGGTTCACAAACAACAAAGTTACGGCTTGTTTAAAAGTACCGACAAGTTTCCCGTTTCCATCTCCCAGCCTAATCATAAGTAGCTCTAAGTCTAAATAAACTTCAACTTCGCCTAGCGAATAAAATACCCAAATGAAAGGGGTGAATCTCAGCGAACGTGATTTACGCGTCCCACAAAAGAACTGCACGCACCACGTTATTAAAGAGTCACATAATGAAGATAATATACGAAGCAGACGGTGCCCCGTGCCATTTTTAGGTCGCCTGCCGCTCCTACAGGCTCAAAGGGTGCGCCTCCTTGGCCAAGAACTCTAAATTACACGTTACATACGTATCGGACTCGGCACGTAACGTAGATATAAATTAAATGCAAATCGCTTTTTTCGAGCACTCTCACAAATTACTTTCGTGCGACGGCGTTGCCTCTCGAGTCACTTACCTGGGGACTTAGTAAGGGCGCAGGAATTCCGAAGACGCTGTCCACATCCGGCAGTGGAAGGAGCCCTATCATTATTTAGATCGGTACCAACTCGTAGTATCAAAAGAGAAAATAACCAAATTTCTGACTCAGTTCCTCCGATCGAGCAACTTCCCAGTAAATCGTCCCATCTTTGCCAACGATTTTTAAACTTTTCCGTGAAGACTTTCGTAAAGAGGACGATGAGATAATTTTCCTCGAAAGATAGCTGCGCCTCAATTTTTCAACAGGCGGTTGTCGCCTTGCCACCGAGTGAAAATGAATTATTTTTGGCTTCGCTCCACAGGTTTTTCCTTGAGGTGTCTCGGGATTAATGTCACTTGTAACGTAACGACTCTTTCTCAAACGCTAAGGCTAAGCTTTGAGATTACAATGTTCTCACTCATTGTGTAGATAGATGCACGCAA
Organism: Hydrochus callosus; assembly: GCA_033557855.1. Taxonomy (NCBI): domain Eukaryota; kingdom Metazoa; phylum Arthropoda; class Insecta; order Coleoptera; family Hydrochidae; genus Hydrochus; species Hydrochus callosus. Next base: position 18,561 of record JAUIMY010000111.1, on the reverse strand, counting down.
ACATGCACGTTCAAAATTTACCTTCAACTGCAATCGAACCCATTGGGTTAGAAAATTCGATTTTTGTTGTTTTAGGAAAATGTGGGTATGGAACGAATTTTTCGTTGCTGGAAAAAGGGCATTTACGAAATGCGTCTCCATGGAAATCGAGAACCTGTGCGGTGAAAAATAAAAATAATTCCGATGGTGGATTTGGACGTGGGCAGCGGAAACGTTACGCCTCTAATGGTCAATTTCATTGCGACACTGGCACGTGTGGGCTCAGCGTGCACGAAAATTTACATTCTCCTTATTTCCATTCGAAATCTCAATGCTAAAATCGAAGGAAATTTCAATTGCGTTTCACATTCATAATCCTCGATCGTTACTATGAGGTGTTAGGTAATTCATTCATGATTTTGAAGCGCACAACAAAAATCTTCGCCTGGTCGATTACAAAGAGGAAATCGAATGTGGGACAGCCTATTTAATTTCTGTACGTCCTGCAAATCAGCAGCAGTTTTTTTTTGACGCAATAACAATAACCACTGTCCCAATAGTCTTTGTACTTTGTTCCGGATTGAGTAGGTTATTGCACAGATAAAATGCGATTGGAAGTAAACGGTTCGTGGGTAATGAGGGATTCTCTCGTTTGGACTTGCAAATTTTTACCTCTTTATCCCGAAGAACATAGAGCTAATTCTCCCTAAGAGCAGAGAGTTGTTGTGTCCTAATAGGTCCAATGGTCTAATTCCTCGCCGGAGCAATTAGCAATCTAACTACCTTTATTCCTTTGATTTAGAGCTCCACAGCCTCGATTAATACGCCATCAGCCACGAACGCATTTGCGGACTTGAGTAGCTTTAGCCTTTTAAGGGCCGCCTATTAAAACCGCTCGAAATGACTTTGTTTACAAATCAACAATCAGCTAATCTTCGCCATCAACCTGAGGACTGTAGTCTGTTGTGGTTGTAAACGATTATTTTCCATCATTAGTGAGGGCTGGTGCCATTTTTCATATTCTCGACCTATGTTTGGGACCAAAATCATGGAGTTACTTGCAAACGATGTAATATAAACATTTATAACTAAACTGGGGGATTGCTCCAAGTGGGTCATATTTTGATCGACCGAACACGACTCGATGGTCCTGAGAACGTCCGCATTTTTGCTCGCCCTAGCATCTTGCGCAACGATCTCTGAGAAAAATGCCTCTCAAGTAAAATGTTGCCGAGGGACACGTGGGTAATGTCGATGCCCTGCTTAGTGCTAGAGTCGCCTTTTGGTCTAGACGGTTTATTTAAACGCGATCCGAGGCGACGCGACTCCGGCATTAAATTTAAACCTAAACATTTGGGACCGAACATGGGAAATTCCTGCGGTTCATGGGCTCGCGCGCGTCGCGTAATTTCTGGAGCGCTCAGCAGATTGATGTTGGAAAAAATCGCTGACAAAATCTCACTCGCCCTAAAGTGAGAAAAGACGTACCTGCGCTTTATCAAAATCGGGGTATTCATCAAATCTATGTGCATCAAATTTAAAAACCTCGCGAATAAAACGAGAACGTAATTAAAAATTGGGGTCGTACCTTGAGGAATTTCAGTGGTCAATTTGGAATTTGTTTTCCCAGGAACTCGCTGCACTTCCTATTTTAAGTTGATCTGTTTACGCAGTTCACTCAAAGACGTGTAAATTGGGTATTCGCGCGACTGCCGGATGATCCGCTGGATCTCTTTGTTTGTTTTCATTGGTAATAACAGTTCCCAGTAGCTATTTTCATCACTTTACAGCGCCGATCGTCGGGTTTAAATTAGCACTGGAAATGGTGCAAGATGACATTTAAAGGGAAAAAACCGCGGCTCGAAGGACCACATCGTTGCAATGAGGGGGCGTGGGTGAATTTTGCATCGACTTTCGTGTGAATCACTGCTTCAATTGGTGTTCTCCCGCTAAATGGATCGTTCTGAGAAACGTGTGTGACACATATTTTATTGATTTAGGTCTTTCGAAACGGTGACATAATTTTCGCTACGGGTTCGCGCAGTGCAGTTATTGTTGTTAGTCATTGCGGATTGGAACAGGCATATAGTAATTTTTATGGCGGGTACGTGAGTAACTTCATTCAAGCTCCGACTGAGAGTCCTTATCTGGGATTTTCCTAGTCCATTCATCGGAAAATGAGGAGATATTGTTTCGCCGGAAATTCTAATGTACCAAATATTGTACTTGGTTGGGAATCTAAATACACTTTTCCTTGAACCCATCTTAATAATTTAAATTAATAATAAATTTCATTTAATAATATAAAAATAATAATAATTAATAGCATTCAGGTAGTTATTTGCAGAACTCAATTGCAAGTGATTATAATATAGGTACTGCCTATCAGACGGGTACTTAAGCCACTAATGTACATTCAAACACTTATTTGGCCTCAATTTTTCTAAACGGGATAATATCTATACTTACAAGAGCAAACCAAACTAGAAAGGCTAAAGTGAAGAAACCTACACCTTTGGCTCTCTATTTTAATGACTGTTAATTTAACACTTAAATGGCTAAAATGTCGCTTGGAATTGCAAACTCCCATAAAAGCGCAGCGAATGTAATTACCGTGCCATTTGAACTTATCCCTTAGGCGCCAGAACTTTTTCGTCCCAGTTTGAATCATTAAAAGGAGTATTTTTCCGAAGCGAATCGTTCTTTGAGATGAGTTTCTGTACATAGAAGAGGTGACAAGAAAGAATAACTTTTCTGGGGAATAATCGACATGAAGCCGGAACGGCTGATTCCCGTCACTTCTTCTGGGGATTTCCGCCAGAAATAACGTTGGCCCCAATGCACGTCCAGATGAGATTGAAGACACAGCTGCCCGAAAGCCCATATTGCTGAGCAGCCAGCCTTCTAGGAAGGCAGGAGACTTGGAGCCAACTTAAGTGTGTTGGGTGATGGTGGGGACTCACTAAAATACTCCACGGACTGTTCTTGGCGGCAGTTTTCGACTTTAGCCTTGCGAGAAACGTACGCAGTGCGCCAGAAAAATTCCGAGACGTTACGAATATCAATCGACCGATTATCGCAGGCCTTTGTTCAGGGGGACTGGTTTTTCCGCGCGGCCGTCGATGGTCCGTTTTGTTATATGTGAATTTTCTCGCGCAGTCGGGAGAAATGGTGGTCAACAAGATAACTATGCCGGCCCAGCCGACCAGGCGATTTTTCATCGGGAGAAAGGTAGGAAGGCGAGATTTCCTCGGATGTAAAACCATTGATTATAATATACTCGGATGTAAAACCATTGATTATAATATACTCTTCAAAGCAGTTTTCAAAAGAGCACGTTATATTTTTGTAGGTTCAAATTTCTGCCAAGTTGCGAATTTAGTTTTGGGTGCAAGTTTGGTGATGTTTTCGTTACCTGAACCCGAATTTGCTGTTTATTATTGAACAAAAAGTAAATTCTGGCCAAACACAAATACACATGTTTATTTTAGGGAGTCGCTGCCAAGTTATCCCCAGTTTTTCTCGTACATCGTACGTCAATGGCGCGGATATTTCTTCCCTAATTATAAACTCCTGAAATTTTTAGAGGTACGATCAAATTCACGACCTGGCGGTTCGCGAATTAATTTAGAACTTTATTTACCAAATGAATCGTTCAAGTAGGAGGTGGATGTTAGTTGGAACTTTTTTCAGACACCCCATCGATTTTTCGATTCTTTCTTATCAAGTAATTCATTTTGGAAAGAGCACCGACAAAGGCGACCGCAAATTGCTGCTAGCACGTTGTAAATTTTTAAGTGCCTACTTTGTGCCGAGTTTCTGACCAAGCGCTTCATAAGCAGTTTGGGCAAAATTTAGCCAAGTGTAATTTAGTTCCAGGCACGTGCGAATAACACATAAAGTTACGTTTTGGCTTGGCCGAAATTAATATTTATAGTTCTCACGTTGCTTTCGGACCAAATCGTTGTTAAATGGATTTTCTGAATTTGCAATTATTTGGCCGGATCGAATGCAGTGGTTCGAAACATGCACACACCTAAGTTCATGCTTAGGAGAGTTCGTAATTCAGCCATACAACGTGAACAATTCATAAATATTACATAAGTATCTAAAAATGTGCTACTGTAGTTGTATGTTCGAGGCGCTAAAGCCCGGCACGGACTGAACGCGAGCCGAACCAAGCCGTTCTGTCCGAGCGGAAACGGTACGTTTCCGTTTGCGACAAGCCCGAAGGTTCGTAGGTTTATAGGCGATGTATCGTTTTATTGCACGTTTAATATTCATCAATCGTAGGCGTGCTTTGCCTGCTAAATTGCGACCGTTGACCAGTTCAGGGCAGCGGAGTTCATCGAAGTAGTCGCCTGTTAAACCAGAGTTGAAAGAAATGAAATGTGTCCTCATCACACACGCCCTAGTGCTGCGTGTGTTAATTAACTCAATTTTTGCTTCCATTAGTTTTAATTACGTGAACTGATTAGGCGGACGAGGCCTGGTGCACCAACTGCACATTTTATTCAATCAGGGGACTTCGTTTACTCGGTGTTTTTTCGTTTTCAGTTCAAGACGAGCAAAGTGTTACTGAATATTCTCCTATTATATTAACTTAATAGTTATAGTATCATGTATAACTTATTAGTTATAGTATCATGGTACAATCCGATAATGTTTACTTCGCTCGGAAATGCAAAGAAATCGCCCGCGAAGGACCACAATAAAACGGCAACTTATTTCTGATTGGTGGCTTGTGTCGCTTGGCGATAAGGGGCGATAACACCTCTGGATCTGCGGATTAAAGTTGCTAATAATCTGCAAACGCGCCAGCCGCCGCAGAATATGATAGCGAGAACACGAAACACGAGATGTTTACCAGGTGCACAAGAGTTCAAAGGTTCTATTCTTCACTTGAATCCGCTGATTCGGGCCTTCCAGCTCTTCGAACGGCCTGACCTGAATAGTGCGCGAGATGACAGGGCAAAGGACTCAACTTAGATGCATCATGATTTAGGTCCTGTCTTGCCGCAGTGCGAATCGTATTTCATTTTTAGATTTCCAATATTCTCTTCTAAACTATTACATAGTAATTTTAAAAATGTTGGCCGTTTGAATTCTCAATTGAGGACGTCTTATCTAGAAACTTAAAGAGCTTTACGTAATAACAATAAATTTTGTTAGTTCCCAATATTTTCGTCACTGCTATTGTGGAGTCACTTCTGGAAATTATGAGCCGGCGGGATCAAAGTGACAATCAATTAATGAAGCGAATCGATTAACATAATGAGGCTGGCTCTCGTTGCATCACATTTTTCCGCGTTTCATGAAAATTCCGAGCACACACGTTCTTGGATTCGAGCTCCTTGAAAACGCCTTAAAGAGTACAAAAATTCATATCCGTTCACTCACGGCTCATGTTTGACCGTGAGTTTGGCATCTATTGTTTTAAACCAATTTTTACGGGTGGGAAGATTTACGACATAAATAGCTTTTTGATCTTTCATCCGAGAGTGTAATTCAAACAATTTGATCGGAGGTCGTGACCAAACGGTTTCTTAATACCCTGGAATAAATCAATGCGTCCGTAATTAGATGTTTAAATAATCCCATCGACTGGTAATCCATTTCATGAATAATTAATTAAATTAAAATAATTAATTTTTTCCAACTGAAGTCTGAGCGGGAAATTCAACTTTTGACGACAAAAGTACTAGGAAGATTTCGTTTCATTTCCCCGATTTGTTGACGGAAAAATGGCGATTCCTTCAACACCTGATTCTAATTTATGCAAAGTTTAAACAAACGGCCAGCCTGAATGCCAACTTCCATCCTGGTCCGTAATCTGATTAACTTTAACGATCCGAAAACGAATCGCGCGGCTTAGGACCCAGAAAGTCCGAATTTACGACTCGTGATGCAAACTGTCGAAATTAGCGCTTTCCATATACGGAAATTCTGGAAAATTCCCTACACCTCGCAGCGAGGCGGCTTCGGAATGTGCAAATCGACCGTTTGCTACCTGGGGGGATCCGCCGGTCGTCTTACGTTTTCGCGGAAAGGTTCGATGATTCACTTCAGGAACTGGCTTTGGACCGTCTGACTCAGCCGGTTCATTGATAAGGAATTTTAATTTTTGAAACGGTCGTTCGTGTTTACTTCGAGTAGCTTAGTTGATTAGGTTCGCAAACATGTCGCGCGGCGACGCTCGGAATGCATGCTCGCGTGATTCGTCGCGAATGGTACGCAAAAAAACTTCTGGACTGTTCGCTTTCCGTGACTAACTCAATGATTCTGGTGTTTATTGTCGTTAGTTTCCTATGCTTAACTCGGTAATTTCGAACTGAAACCTAATTAATAGCTTACGTTTTTTCTCGATACTTATGCAATGGTTATCTTGACAAGTCATGATTTTTCATGTGCGAAGTATGCATGTGTTGCAGATTGTACTTCCTGCAGTATTTTTTCCACATGACAGGACGAAGTGTGTTAGCAAGTTCACTCTACTTTGGCACGCTTTTCTCGTATAAACAAACAAATTTGTTTCGGGAAACAGTCTGAAAGACTGACAAATCCCCTCAACGAAGAGTGAAATGGAATGGCCGACTGGAAATAGGCCGGATTCTTAAAATAGAACTGATGAATCAGAAAAGAAAGGGCAATAAAACAAGTTGTTTGACAACGACTTTAGAATGAAACGTGGTTGGCTTTTCAAAGTTCGCTCTCGCTCCCACTGTCCGATTCACTGCTTCACCTTCTTACACTTTCACCTCTTTGGCTCTTTACTCCATCACGTCTTCTATATGTACTTAAATATTTCCTTTTTCCATTTTCTTCATCTCTATCTACATACATCCCATTTATTTTACCTATCTATTTGAGGTTGAGGTACCTAAATCTAAATGTACAGTATCAATTTGTTTTACTATTCAGTACGTAATGATACATAAATGCATAGCCCCTCCCCCCTTTCGTAATCACCGATTAAACTACAACGAATTATATATTGAGTGGAAAAAACGTAATAGCCACATTTTCATTCACAATTCCCACTGAACAGAGAACGTCATGGACTTATAAGTACGCGAGAGGCGATCTCCGCTCGGTGAATCGTTTCCGAGCACTTCCGTTTGTCGCGTATGACTCACATTCCCACTATGTATTATAGAATACAACTACGGATAAGCGTAATGCCCGTTTCGTTACGTAAGTGCTATCATTACATGAGTCAGGTCGCGGCGAGACTGAAATTTTACAAGTGACGTGCACATTGTGACACACTGCTGAACTTGGCCTTGCCCTTGCTCTCTGCAACGAGGGAAGCTCGATATCGAATCGATCGGTTGAAATATGTGGCGAGCACCTATCGGAACATTTCGAGATTAGGGTGCATGCACTTTGAAAAATAAATTTTGCATTGGGGTTGCAAAACGAAGCCTTAATTATTATTAAGATAATTAGGGTAATTATTGTCTATTATTACGGGCGTCAGCATCGTATTTCTTGCGGGAGGCGATATTGGTGCCACAGCTGTTTGAAAACTGTTTAAACTTTAACATGCAGTGTGGCAATCGTTTGTGTGAATTCCTCCGCAACGCTGTGTTTATGGTTTTGCGCAATTAGCGCAGCCTTGCATCAGATGCCCGTTGCGCGAATTACGCGCGATGGGCTCGCGAGATAAGCGACAAATTGGGATCTGGGATCGCCAGATAAAACGGGGGCCGGTGCGCAAAGTGCACTAAATGGAACCAGATTGCCCGCTAAATATTTGACTTTCAATTACATTTTAATTAATCGGCGTCGGAGTGCCTGATGCGCACGTCGACATCACTTTGGATTTTCGATGCACAATATTTGGCCTCCCGCTAGTTATTCCCGTACCGCCGAGTGGTAACGATAAGTATCAGAGTTTGACGTTTTTAAACTTCGTATTTAAAACATCGCTTTGAAGAGTATGTTCTACGAATCGTTTTGAAAAATGTCGAAAAATCCTATTGAGTATATGAATATCGAGAGAGCCTATTGAAGAGTAAATGCCCGAAAATCATTTCGAAACGTAATAATAAGTGAGTAGATGAATAAGCAGCGTAAATGGCCTCGCGTGCTTGGGGAGCGATTTAATTCCCCGGCGCCTCCACCATTCTGTTGCCAAGGGCCGAGACGAATTACTTCCCCGGCGCGGCGCCTTCATCATTTGTGAGACCTGCGCTTCGCTAGGGATATGTGGTGGATTTAAGTCAATCAATTCTTCCAATCAAATCAAATGGGTATAGGTAAAGAAGGGTACGATTTCGTATAGGCAGGAAAGGAAGGGTCGTCGAGTGTCGGGACTTTACCGCATTTTTCCCAAAACGAGAGGGTTGACCGTCCGGGTGCTTATCGGACGGCCGCCGTTTCAACTGAACCGGAATGTATGTAATATCAATTGCGATAGTCGCGCGAACGTTCGCTCGCAATCGCACCAGCACGAGCGAGTTTTCTAATTAAAGGACCCGAAGCAAGAGGCTCGAAGCCATTCATCGAGCCGTGTGCCGTGGGTGCCAGCTCTCCGCTCCACAAGCGGCCTTGTATAAGCAACAAACACATGACTGTCTGCACTTCAGTCAGTCACGAAGTGCCGGATGGCGCGAACGAATCGCCGGAAAAGTGCGGGAAAGTGGCGAAGAGCGGCTCGAAAGTGAGGTGACTTTGGGGGTGTTGCGGTCGGAATAGGGTCGTGCTGACATGATGGAAGTTGGTTTCAAGGTATCAATTTTCCCTTTTAACATACCGACTGGAGGTGTATTGTCGGGGAGGAAGTATCCGACTGACAGTGTATTGTCAAGGAGAAAGTATCCGACTGAAGATGTATAGTTGAATTAAAAATCTAAGAATAATGGCAGGAGATAGATTGAGGGTTGTCCTCAATGGATTTACAAAAGAATTTTGCATCTTAATTCGTTGAATTGATTAGATTTGGACAGTTCCACAAAAGATCGATTTCCAAGAATTAACAATTTTAAAAAACCTTTCGCGTGATAGAGCAATAATCACTGGTAGGGCAAACTAGCTACTAATCACTCGATTCCCGGCGTAGATTACTGTAAAAGCATTCGGTTGCCCAGGTAAATTAGCACAGAGATAAGGGACGAGGGTTCCTCGAAAATCGATAAAACTCTTTCTTTTCTTTTATCTTAGGGATTTCCTCTTGAGTACATTATCCAGAACCGTGTGTATACATACATACGGCCGTCCTCTTTTATTCTACCTGCAGATAAGGCCTGATAAGGCTTGTGCCATCGACTCAGACGTCAGTTTTACCTGCTGTAGTGGAACAATTGTGACGGACGTAGAAAGCTGGCTCCTCGCGCTCAGTGTAGGGTCCCTTTAGGGTCGCGTCCCTTGGAAAGCACTTTGCATTCGGTTTAAGTCAGTGCTAGTGAGAAAAATGGACGAAATACGCGAGAGGAGGAGGAAATTCTTCGCAGTACGTAATCCTCTTAAAATCACGTGGATTGTTTGGTTCTATAGTGGGAAGGGTTGGCAGAAACTTTTCGTTATCAACAACTTTTGTAGTAGAATGGCGAACAACTCCCCTATTATCAATTACTGTCGTTGTTGATTTTGTCGAACATGTTGTAGATTACTGTCGCTGTCGTTGGTTTCGTCGGATTAGTGTTGTAGATTACTGTCGCTGTTGTTGATTTCGTCGAATTAGTGTTGTAGATTACTACCGTTGTTGATTTTGTCGAACTAGTGTTGTAGATCACCGTCGTAGTAGAAGTGTTGATTACAGAATTGTACCAGAAAATGGGGAAAGCCTCACGTAAAAACTCCCAATTCCCCGAATGCGTAGAAGTAGTAATCACCTTGATGTATTCACAAACCACAAAAATACTTCAACTCGCCTCGAGGAGGCATAATTACGTTTAATTTCGAACGGCACGCTGCGCTGCGAGCTCGGAGGCCCACACGTTTTCCGCCGTCTACTGAATAAATTTTCAAAGTTGAAAGTTGGTCGTTGGAACTGTGACATCACGGGACCGACGCAGCACCATTTCGACATAACTTTGGTCGTTGGCCAGGTCAAGATGCACACGTCACGGTCCTATTAATAAATCCGATATTTTCCTCACAATAATGCGTCGATTCGCATGTACCGCTCCGCATACCGAACGATAGCCGAGGACTGGACGTTGGATTACTGATTACGGAGGGACCGCGTTTATTTTCGAACGCTCGAGAATAAATGATTCGGGTTACCTTTGGTCTTGCGGGGGATAATTTTAGACCTTTTGCGTCACAGGTTTTACGTTTGAATGTCCCCTTCTTGATACCACAAAATTCACCCAATTTATTAACTCAAAACATGTTCATCCTGTTGTTGGGCAGCTTCACGTCACCTGCGATGAATTTTCTGCTGATCCTCATCCAATGGATTTTGCGAAATTTTGCATTCGTTGACCCGCCCACCTTCAATGGGTCCACCTCCCGAGCCGCTGTCACCTCTAACCCCATTTTCCCCATCGATCGGAAATATCGCTCGGAAAATTTCAGACGTGACAATATGGAACGGAGCCCCATTGTGTGAGACCTCGATAAGGCCGAATTGTTTATTAACCGCAGGACAAGCGCCGACCGCGTTTTATAGACTCGTCGCCGGTCTAATTGGCGCTGTAAAAAGGAAAATGATGGAGATAGGACGAAACGATGTAGTGCGAACCGCGAAAAACGATAAGGCTGCACTGAAATCGTCCTTGGAGCATTCCCATTCGATTCTGTTTATTTTCGGGCGGAGATAAAGCTAAGCTAATCGCGCTGAATAGGTCCACCTATCTATTTTCTCGGTTCCATCCCGGATTCTGAGGAAAATGAGCGTGCTTGTTTTTCCGCGGAGGAGACGAATCGATAATTATTTTTAATGAGGGCTCCACCGCGCTATTGGTAATTTAACGGCGATTAATTTTTTCCTTGCAGATGGCATCAGACTTTTCCGATGCTGGGAATGGGAATGAGATCCAGAACAACATTATGAACTTGGCTAAGCTTCCCAGGTCGATCGTCACAACTTCTTCGCAGGTATTTCCATTCGAATTGAGCCAAAATCCCTGATCACCTCGAAGTAAATCCAATGACCAAACACCCAATACTCCATGATTGCCATTTAACTATATAGGCATTACTAGTTTAAGGCCTGCATGTATCCAATACTTCCCCTGTCTACATACGTATTTTTCACGTACTCTCCCTCATGATATAGAAAACATATGGAGGGTTGATCACTGCATAACCTTCACTGCACTATGCTTGTCCAGAAAATGAACGTTCGTGGCCAGACTCTTATGCAAACTCTGAATCATAGCCGAGACATTCCAGGCATTTAAACGTTCGGTTTATTTTTAATCCGTCGTGAGACGCATTTTCAGGAATTTCCACTTTGTAAATACATCGTAAATCCTCCCGAAGGCTTATCGTTGATATGACTTCCCATTTCAAATCGATCGTTAATGTCCGGGCAACGTCAACACTAGACGTTTTAGTGCATTCTTCATTTCGATATCAATCCGGTCCGAGTCGAATTTTCGAATAACAAACACTTTTCCCTCGTAAACAAATCGATAGAAATTTCAATTTCCCGAATGTAGTCGCAATAAACATGGGACGAATAATATTCTCGACCCGGATTTCCCAAACCATTTTGACGATGAAAATTCTCTTTCGTTGGACTCCCAAAATAATTTGAAGGATGAAAATTTCGTTGGTTTTCCCGAATCGTCCTGCTTCCATCCCCCAAAACCGATTTTCCCGCGAACAATCGCCCAGATCCCGCCGCTTTGGATATCGTCCAGTCCTTCCAAAGAACCCAACACTTCTAATTATAAACACCAAATCACGAACTCCGAGAATAGGCCAATGTCTCATGGGTTTTGGCCGTCCGAAAATCGTCCGAAATCAGTTGCAGACCAACGCTCAGTCGAGCACGACCACCAGAAGCGTGGCCAAGACCTCGGTGTCATCCAGCTCCTCGAGCACGCAGAGGGTGCACGTCACGACGAACAAAGCCTCTTCGATGAAGGCCGACCTGAACGACTTCAAGAACAACATCAACGAGATGAAGAACCTCAGCAACATGAACGCCATCAACAAGCTGAGGAGCAGCCTGGAGAACCTGGTGGAGGACGACATGGCTCAGCCCATCGTCACCTTCCCGGACGACACGCCAATACCTTCGGAGCTGACGTCGCCTGTTAACCCCATGGACACCATGAAGTTCGAACAGACGATGACCAACAACTTCCATGCTACTAAGGTGGGTTGAGTCGGGCAAGACTGAGGTGTGCTGAGTTGGTTCTTTGAAGAGGCCACTCATTGCGGGGGTCAACTCTTTGAAACGGTAACACATTCAATAGGGTTTGTTTGATGACCCAACTCTTCCAAAAGACTCCTCTTAGAAAAAGTATGTTTGAAGACCTGAATCTGTAGAGGCAATTAGAGTAATTCCAAACAGAGGACACTCTGTAGAACAAGAATCTTCGTATTGTGGGCTTGGTACACTAAATACACTCATTGAGAAAACACCAACGCGTATCATGTTTCCACTGAACTTTGATGTGCGACCGTCAATCACCAAAAGAGATTACTTGCATTTTTACTTGAAACGTCAAACCAGTTTGCAAAGCAGTAGTTTGAATCTCATTGAGTGCAACTCTCTTAAATGAACCACTTCATCAACCATTGCCCATTAGCACAACTCTTGTTGGTGAAACAAAAATCGAAATTCAAACGCACAGGATTTTTTCGATCAGAAAGAAATGAACGAAAATTCGCAGGTCGTCAAGGACGGATTGACAGCAGAAAAAGCCAGCGCAAAAGTGGCTGAAATGAAGAGGGTGCAAGCAGGGGATGTGTCTTATGAAGAGAACAGCGACGCCATGGCGTCCCACGCAAGACTTGAGGTGGATGGAATAACAGCAGAAAAATCCTTGGTTAAAGCTAAGGTTGGTAGAAATTTTTGTCGCAAAAATTTAAGAAATATTTTGTAATATTGATCACGGCAAATGATCATCTGCCGTGATATAAAAATAAAATAGGTGCTAAATCGTTCCGGACAAACAGGAAAACTATTCCCGGGTTCCCATTAAAATTCATAAGTCCAGCGGTCGCACAATTTCAACAGCGGACGTGGGCTCAGGCCTATTTGAATTCAGACAGCTAACGACATAGATATGTACAATTAAACGCGATTAACGGCTGCGTAATTGGCGTGCAAGTTTCCTTTCCCGGCCGCGACCAAAAGGGGCCATTTTTCGGCACCGCCGCGAACATAAGTTCCGTTTCTTTGTCCCAGAGTCCGAATAAAAGTGGATTCCTGAGTGTCTGGCTCCGACAACCCACCCCGGTTCTTCGGGCCGTACCTTTTCATAGGCGAGTTTACGGCTTGTGCCCCAACCTTGACCCACGCAAATCCAATGTTATTCAGGTCAGTCCGTATCGCCAGCACTCCTATTCAGGTGCGCCACATTGCTAATGTAAATAAACAGCATTTGCGGTGAGATATGCATCTTTAATCCCGGCCTTGGTGATCCTCCAGTTCTTTCGCGCCGGGATTATCACGAGCCCTTGCGAAAACCAGACTGGGTTTTCTGTGAAATCAGACTAGGTTTTCTGTGAAATCAGACTAGGTTTTCTGTGAAATCAGACTAGGTTTTCTGTGTAACCAGACTAGGTTTCTGTGAAACCAGACTAGGTTTTTTGTGCAACCAGATTAGGTTTTCTGTTAAACCAGACTAGGTTTTCTGTGAAACCAGACTAGGTTGGATTTTCGCAAACTAGAATATGGTTTTTTGCTGTAACCACAAGGAGTCTTAAACCCAAGACCGTAAGGTTGCGTGGTTGCTGGGCTAGCAATTGATTTTTCCAACCCCTCCTTGCGGGGTGTGTTTACGCCAGTCGTCGGTGGCAACCGCCTTCGCACGTCATGTTCTGCCCAATCTATAGATCGTGCAGAAGTACAAAGCTCCATGATAATTTGTCAGCGATTTTACGGTATCGCTTCACTAGTGGAGAAGTCACGGCTCTGTTGGCACAAAGGAGCGAAGGCGCCAATGCTAATCAGGTTGGTGGGCGATGCTGTCGGTTGGCTTCAGCTTTTATCCTTTAGTGCTCATCGACGACTCACCTTTTAGTGGTCTTTGTGTTTGCCACCAGCTTTTTCCCTCGGAGCACCTCGTACCTCTAGCATTGCAACTTCTGCCTCGTAATTCCTCATTTTGAATACGCATTTTGGAAATTCGCACAATTCGCACTATCAGTTCGTGCTTCATTATTCGTACTTTTCAATTTGCATGTCGTTGATTATTCGTGCATTACAATTCGTAGTTGATAACGTCCCCTTGGTAACGTCTTCTTGGTAACGTCTTCTTGGTAACGTCTTCTTGGTAACGTCTTCTTGGTAACGTCCCCTTGGTAACGTCTTCTTGGTAACGTCTTCTTGGTAACGTCCCTTTGGTAACGTCCCCTTGGTAACGTCCTCTTGGTAACGTCTTCTTGATAACGTCTTCTTGCCAACGTCAGCCATGAAAACGTTGACCCATTCATCTCTTTCCATCGACAATGAGCGCGTAAGACTTCTACGTGCGAAACGTGGCAGCCTTCCAGACCAATCCTCGGTTTATTTTTAATTTAGCCACGTTCGAGGCCCAGCTCACGCGAAACTTCAGTTTTCTCGCGCTCTCGGACCGTGAAATGATATTTCGCACTGTGCAATTTTCGGACCGATCCGCCGACGCCAGTGCGAATGCCTTTGTATGCTTGAGAAGAACATGTCAGCCCCATGGCCAGTGCACAGGGGCGCCTTCAAAGTGATCGAAAACGATAGGACAATGCGGAATGGAATTTGCCTGCCCGAGCCCACGAAACACATAGGGGAGCTGCGAAAACTGGTACATCATTGTTTTCCTTTGCGCACAAAGGCAACTCTGGCTTGATGAAGAAAGTTCTGTTCTGTTTCTGTTAAGTTTTTGTTGCGTTCGAGGACAAAATCCACGGTTTGTCTGATAGTAAATGGGCCGTGATTGAAAAATTATAGGTCGAGCTCGAAGTTATTCCAATTATCAGACCTAATGGATCTAATCCTTCGGTCAAACCTCTGTTAAGCCGGCCTTAGGTCAAACCTCAGTTAAACCGGACCTTAGGCTAAACCTCACTAAAACTGCCAGTTATCCGGCGAGAGCCGCAAAATTGTGCCAACCCTGAGCCCCCGAAAATCGGTCACATTCCAAGTGTTTATTTCTAAAGATTAGGTCATTTTGAATGCACGTGGATGGAGTCGCAAATAGCAAACCTCTCGTCAATCTCCACCCTTATTAACGTTCTAGTTTTCGCGTCAGAACTGAGTCACGACGCGAATTTCCCATTCTGCATTTCCAGCATTGCGGAATATTCGATAAACCGCGTCCCATGGGTTTCCCTGGTATTTTCTTCGCTACGCACGTTGTTTTTTTCCCGCTGCGACGTAATCCCTCGCCTCGCTCGAGTTCTTATCGAAATGTGTCTACCATGAAACAGCCATGTGATCTCCATAAGTCGTGGCGATTGCCAAACACAATGCCGCTCTAAATTTAGCTCCGGGCTGGCGTCTCTGATAACCCGACGATGGTTTAGAAGTCGAGCAGTTACCCGTAATTTTGTGGTTTCGCGTAGAGCGCCCGTTAGTCATCGGACCTCATTTAAATGAGCTCGAATTTGCGCGCGGTCATTTATGTGGTTCGTTTGGTCGCGTTGAGTTTGGTTCCCAATTCCTAAAGTCATCCATGTGGTGCGTTTGTTTCCCAATTTCGGAATAGAAGGTAAATTTAATCTTTGGAATTTTAAAAAAATTTAAAGTAAATTTGCATTGAAATCGCTAATACAGATTTGCTAAATCCGCACTGCAATTTTCCCTAGACCCTTCTAGTTTTCCCGAACAATCGGGAGTTCATACGCTTCGAGTATTCTAAATCTCTCGACGAGTTTATGTCGCGCCGCTGAGTGGCTGCACCTGCACCTGCCCGGCGGCATAAGAAGCTCCTGAACGATCGTAAATCGCACCTTTATCTCAGGCGGGTAGTTCGCTCGCTCTCGCCCGTCCTCGAGCCGCCTCACTTTTTCCTTCGCGATTGGCCCTGTTCCTAACGGTATACACAGGGTGTTGGGAAATTCAGTGTAAATATTGTAAGGGCTGATTGTACGTGAAAAATATACGGCTAACGCGAATCCATTGCTCCAGGAGGCCAAGTCCCTGAAAGCCGGCGATGTTAGCCAGCAAGAGTCCAAGAACATGGCCCACACCACGATGAAAGTGACCACGGACACCTTCAGCACGGAGAAGCGAGCCACCGAGGCCTCGCAGGAGAGGCAGAGGATAACAGCAAGCGGGACGTACAACCAGAAGCAGAGCTCCTCTTCCCAGTCGAACGTCACCTACACGACCACGACGAAGGGCATCCACACTTCGTCCAGCTCGATGTTGGCAGCGGCCTCGCAGTTCCAGATCACGAACGGTCCTTCGAAGACCGAGGAGGAGCTGATGAGCATGACGTTCGAGGATTTGGAGCAGCTCTCGGCCACGTCCAACCAGCAGGACGTGGAGAAGGCCATCGCCAAGTACTCGGGTTGCCTCGACTCGTTCTTCAAGTGCCTGCAGAGGAACGACTTGGGGAAGCGAGCGTCGGGGATGCTGTTCAAGATAAACGAGATCATGCAGAAAGCGTGGGCGGTTCCGACTTTCGGGCACGAGTTGGGGTACTCGCTCTGCAATGCGCTGAGGAACTGCGGCGGTTTGGACCTGCTGATGACCAATTGCACCAAGAGCGATAAGGAGTTGCAGTTCTCCAGCGCCAAAGTCCTGGAGCAGTGCTTGACCACGGAGAACAGGGCTTACGTGGTGGCGAACGGTTTGGATAAGGTGGTGAACGTGGCTTGCGTTTGCACGAAGCACTCCAGCTCCGTTGATTATTCGAGGGTCGGCACTGGAATTTTGGAGCACCTCTTCAAGCACAGCGAGGAGACTTGCAGCGACGTGGTGCGGCTGGGTGGTCTGGACGCTCTCCTCTTCGAGTGCAGGAAGAGCGACGTGGAAACCTTGAGGCACTGCGCTTGTGCCTTGGCCAATTTGAGTTTGTACGGCGGGAACGAGAACCAAGAGGCGATGATCAACAGGAACGTGCCCATGTGGTTGTTTCCCCTGGCTTTCCACACGGACGACAACATCAAATACTACGCTTGCTTGGCCATCACGGTGCTGGTGGCCAACGCGGAGATCGAAGCTCAGGTGCTGCAGTCCGGCACGTTAGGGCTGGTCGAGCCTTTCGTCACCACGCACAACCCCTCGGAGTTCGCGAAGTCGAATTTGGCGCACGCCCACGGGCAGAGCAAGACTTGGCTGCAGCACTTGGTGCCCGTCTTGAGTTCGAAGAGGGAAGAAGCTAGGAACTTGGCCGCCTTTCACTTCTGCATGGAAGCCGGGATAAAGCAGCAGCAGGCCAACACGAACATCTTCGCGGAAATAGGAGCCATAGCTTCTTTGAAGAAGGTGGCGAGTTGTCCTAACGCGGTCGCGAGCAAATACGCGGCGCAAGCTTTGCGATTGATCGGGGAAGAGGTCCCGCACAAGCTGAGCCAGCAGGTGCCTTTGTGGTCTTGCGAGGACGTCGAGGAATGGGTTAAGCAGATCGGGTTCTCTGAGTATTCGAGCAGCTTCGTCGAGAGCCGCGTGGACGGGGATTTGCTCTTGCAGCTGACCGAGGAGAATTTGAGGGATGACATTGGCTTGACGAATGGCATCAAGAGGAGGCGGTTCGAGAGGGAGCTGCAGAAGCTCAAGAAGATGGCGGACTACAGCTCGAGGGACGCGGCGAACATCAACAATTTCCTTCAGGTGATGGGCGTGGAATTCAGCATCTACACGTACAGCTTGCTAAATGCCGGGGTGGAGACGAAGGAGTCCTTGCGCGGGCTGTCCGAAGATCAGCTGGCTAACGAGTGCGGCATCACCAACTCCATCCACCGGACGAGGATAATGGGGATAATCAAATCTTTGGAGACGGACTTCGCCCACGCCAGCGACGAGAGCATCGTGAAACCTTTGGACGTCTTCGTGAGCTACAGGCGGTCCAACGGGTCGCAGCTGGCCAGCTTGCTGAAGGTGCACTTGCAACTGCGCGGGTTCAGCGTCTTCATAGACGTTGAGAGGCTGGAGGCTGGGAAGTTCGACAACAACTTGTTGCAGAGCATCCAGAAAGCCAAGCACTTCCTCTTGGTCTTGACGCCGAACGCTCTGGAGAGGTGCATCGGGGATCACGAGAGGAAAGACTGGGTGCATAGGGTAAGTCCGTGTGCTCTCTGCCCTTGAAACCTTTTTTCTCACGTGATGTGTTGTCCAAGTTGGCACTTGAAGAATGAGCGTGAAATTGGCCTCCGGTTCCCTATGCCACATCCCCAACGCATTCCACAGGTCGGCGCATGCGCACATTGAATGCAGCACATGTACTGATATCCAACCTTTCGTCCACTTTAGATTGAATTTAGATAATAGAATGTCGATCAATACGATTTTTTTGTCTCGATTATTGAACG
>JAUIMY010000110.1:0-71120 GCA_033557855.1 Hydrochus callosus | reverse complement strand
GACGTTTCGCCAACCATCCTGTTGGCTTCTTCAGAGGTTTTCTGAAACTGAAGAAGCCAACAGGATGGTTGGCGAAACGTCAGGAAATAAATCCAAACCAACACGGCATTACCCGGAAGATCATCAACGAAGGAAAATCAAGATAACGAAGAAGAGTTCACTGAAGTGACAACGAAGAGAAATCGAAAGAAATTCCAAACCTTCTTTGGGAAAGCAACCGGACTAGAAACTGCAAGTAAGTGTGCATTTACTGGACAACCGCCAAAAACAAGAAGTTATGGATGTATATCTCAAAAATAAATGAACACACAAATGTGGAAGATATTAAACAATATATCACAGAAAGATCTAACGAAACAGATGACGACGTTATTGTGAAAAAGTTGGATACAAAATCACAAAGGAAAAATTGTCAATCATTTATGATTGGTGTTAACCTAAATCTCCAGGATGAAATATACAAAGAACATTTCTGACCTAATCGAGTAGCATTCAGCAGATTCAACTTCTCAATGGGTCGGCGTTTCTTGCACAAGGGAAATTTTCAGAACACTCCGACATTGATACCCACAAAGTAACAAAACAGAAAAATTAAACAACATTAACAATATTTCACCAAAATATACAATCACTTTACAATAAAACAATAGATCTCGAATTCAAACTAGAAGAGCTTCAATATAAAATAGATGTGATATGTTTAACTGAACACTGGATAACACATACAAAAAATAGCTGCAGGTTAGCAGGTTTCAAGCTAGCGTGTAGTTATGAGAGAATAGACTACGAACACGGTGGTGTGTGCATATATGTACACAACAGTTTTGTGCCCTATACAGAGCTTCAGGAATGCAATGAACTTAGCAAAGATAAAATTTTTCAACCTGCGGAATAGAAATCAAATCAGGAAAGGAAGTTTATTGCATTATCAGGGCATACCGTACGGGACCAGAAGTAGACAAATCGATTGAGTTATTCGAAAACCTACTAGAAAATTTCGAGAAGAAGCATGCAAAAATACTCATAGCAGGAGACTTTAATATCGATGTCTTAAGAGCCATGTCTAGTCATTTGAACCTTCGAATGAATAAATACATTTTCTTTACTTTTTCGCCTTTGTAGACCCAGAAAATATGATTATTAAACGCCCGAACATGGTTTACGTTTAGTTCACGTAAACAGGTGCAGGTGGCATCATTTCATAATGATAAATTATTTAAACGTAGATTTCGATTTGCCAATTAACTAAGGGACAATTATGCACAAATTTTATACACTATTTGTATTTTTAAATTCTTTAGCCCGCTATTAACTTTACAATCGATTAAATTCGCTTTTGGATTTTTTTTTCAATTTTTTTATTTTTTTTGGATTTTCATGTTAATAGCGGGCTAGAGAATGGATTATTTTCCATGTATTTTAAATCCTATCAAAATCGGTTTAGAAATAACCTCTCAAACAGAAATCTAAGAAATAAGTCACTAGACATGGCTCTTAATTGATTCTCGAGAACGAAGAAAACTAAGAGACCTCATAAATACTTTCAATCTTCGATGGCTAATAAATGAACCAACAGGAAGTACACTGAACTCTGTTTCAGCCATAGATAACAACATAACTAACATCACCTCAAACTGCGTGAAAACAGAAGTTATCCATACCGGCCTATCGGATCACACAGGACAAATAGCACAAATATGGCCCCAACTGCTCAAGCTATGTTGAAAATAAAAAGATATTATACAGAACAAGCTATCAGCAATTTCAACAATGACCTTGCAAACGAGAATTGGGCTGAAATGAGGACAGCACAAACGTTAGATGAAAAATACAACAACTTCAAAAGTGCTATAACATACTACTTTAACAAGCACTTTCCATTGGAGAAGAAGAAAGATCACAGACGACAAACAGTAAATGTTGCCAATCCAGATCTACTCAAACAAAGAGAGACACTGAAATTACTAAGTTCACTATGCCTCAGACAACCAGACATAAAGCAATACTATGAGAGAGAAAAGCAAAGTTACATGAAAGCGTTACAGGAACTAAAAAAGGACCTATACAGAGAGAAAATTGAAAATTCAAGTAACAAGTCCAAGACATCATGGCAACTAGTGAAAAACATCCTAAATATAGAAGAAAGAACACAAATCTTACCAAAGACAACGACCGGGACCAAATTGGCTGGAGAATTTAACAACCATTTTACAATTATACCTTCGAAAAACAGAAATGGTTCACATACTTCCAAGAAGACGCAAAATCCCAGGACCTTTTACATGAATCCAGTCACAGAAGCCGAAGTATTCAACATAATTATGAAATTGAAACCGAAGAGGTCAACAGGACATGACCACATTCCACCCTTCCTCGTGAAGAGATCTGTTACACATCTCACAGAACCTATAACCTACTTAATAAATGAATCCTTCAGTCAAGGGTGCTTTCCAGATGATTTGAAACTGAGTCAAATAATCCCGATATACAAAAAGGGAAATTAAGAGGATTTAGGAAACTATCGCCCTGTAAGCCTACTACCAACATTAGCGAAAATATTCGAGGCATCGGTTAACAATCGCCTAATGACCTTCCTGCAGGATAGCCAAGCTTTCAGTGACTTTCAGCATGTTTTTTTAAAAGGAAGAAACACAACAACAGCTGCAACTTTCAGGTTGGTGCAGAAAATAATTGAAAGTCTAAACCAAGGAAACATCACGGGAGGATTGTTCCTCGATCTATCGAAGGCTTTCGATACGATCGATCTTAACAATCTACTGAATAAATTGGAAGCGTCTGGAATCCGAGGAATACCACTGAGTTGGTTTCATTCTTTCGTATCCAACAGAAGATAACAAGTCCTAATACGCTCCGACAATGCGGTACATTTATCAGACATGAACGTTATTGAGAGAGGACTACCACAGGGGAGCATACTCTCACCAACATTATTTATTGTGTACATCAACGACATCACAGACGTTATAGGTGAAAAGTGTTCACTAATAAACTACGCAGATGACTCAAATTTGTTGGTGGTCGGAGGCTCTTACTGGGAGATCCAAAACCAAGCAAGTGAACAGTGGTTCGGAGACAACGATCTTGTGCTGAATAGTAAGAAATCCCAGTGTATGTTGTTCGACGCAGTGAGGTCTTTGACTCCAAAACCAGCTTCTATGACATTGAATGGAGAGGTGTATGATATAGTCAAAAGCACAAAATTTCTTGGCATTCATATAGACGAGTCCCTTCGGTGGCACGTGCACATTGATTATGTATGTAAGAAGGCAACAAAGACAACTTTTTTGATTAAAACATTAACATGTAACTTTCACTATGATACGATAATATCTGTATATTATGCAGTGTTTTACTCATGTGTCAAGTACGGAATTATTTTCTGGGGAGCGTCTAGTGAAATGAACAGGGTTTTCAAGATGCAGAAACGATGTCTTCGTTTGATGTTGGGTGTAAAGAGGCGGGACAGTTGCCGATCGCTGTTTAGATCACACTCGTTGTTGACTGTACCAGGGATATACATAGTCGAATGTGTAATCTTTGTGCGGAAACACAAATCATGGTTTGACTCAAATGTATTCAAACACCAACACGATACGAGATTCAAACAAAATTACAGCTATCCACTGTACAAACAAACAAGATTACAGAAAGAATGTTATTTTGCCTGCATAAGTTTATATGATTCGCTACCGGCAAAAATAAAAAATATTTCAAATGATGTATACTTTCAGCGGGAAGTAACTAAATTTTTGTGCGATTTGGAACCATACCAAATTGATGAATATCACCAAACCTGACGATTTCCAAGCACTTACGTTTGTTATTAACATGTGCCTTTTGAGAAATAAAGAATCTATCTATCTATCGAATCTATAGGTATTGAATCGATTACTCTTTCCTCCCTGCTGCGAGATTACATATTTGAAATTTCTCTTACTGTTGCTCTCAGTTTGCACAAGATATCAAACCAAAATTGAATGAATTGAAAGCAAAAGTTTTAAAATTGTATTTTTATCTGAAATTCATTTCGATAATAATAGACCATGTCTTGGCCCATCCTTATATCGTACATCATTGAAAAATCATGTCGCAGCGTGTGCGTCTCAGCCACAGCCAGTATTTCGTACGAGAACAGAAATCAGCCTTTTTCTGGCTGAAAAAACTGCAGCTGGGGGCGATAACGATCAGGTGGAGAGCGCGGTTGTCATTAGGCGTAGAGGGGGAGGGGGGCGAGTTGGGCGGTCCCTAATTCTCCTTCCTTATAAAAATGAATTTATTTCACTAAAGATCTCGAAAATAAGCCTTAAACTACGGCAACCAACATTGCACGACGCTACTTTATGCGCTTCACTTTCGCCCATTGCATAGATCATCTGTTAATTCTATCATCTTTGATAAAAGGAAGGGGAAACGAATTTGTCTGATGGAGAAGTCAGTATTTTGAGCCGTAGGTACATGTTTGAAATTCAAACATGTCGTTTCAGAAAGTTTAATATGACATCTATCAAGTGTTGAGAGATTGCAATATGCATTTAATTGTTAATTGGCGAATAATGGCCCGATTTCATGCATCCGAATTTCGCATAATTTGACAGATTGTAAATATGTAGGTATTCGGAGTTCGTACAAACTGTCAAATAATGCGAAATTTGGATGCATGTAATGGGCCTTTATGGTGCTACTGTCGTATGCTCCATTATCCAATGTGCTATATCTATTAGAGGCCTGAACAAGGCCGCTGACATGACGTCTACAAGACGTTTCAAGGAAATTATGCGAACGTAGCGGTTAGCGTTTGCTGCCGAACGCCACTGCGGGACGCGGACGCTCCAAAGGAATTCCAGTTTTAGAAGGTGTTGGGTGAGCAGCCGATTGTGTGGCGTGAAAAAAAACATTGACTTCTCTCTTTTTATCGTTCTAGCTAAATTTATTGGCAACGTTGCAGTTGACTGGTCTTGGAGGGGATTGAAGGGATTGTTGGTTTCCAGTAGCGCATCTTATGACAACTCTATGAAGTACATCTTAGTTTTTCCCAATTCCTGACTCAAATATTACGAATATTTGAAAATTTAAGGCGAAATTAATATGCTAAAGTTACATGCACGATCCCTCCTTGTTTAATTCCCAGCTATTTGTTGTATATTTCAAATAAACGCAAATATTCAGTTCGAAATAGGTTATGTTTACATTCCGTGAACTGTTTGTAAACATCACCAGGGGTTCATTCCTCTTAATAATTAATATCTCGGAAACTATGGTCGAGCAGAGCAAAATTTTGCCAGATTCGTATTCAGGAGGTCGATTTTAAGGGGTTAGTAAAAAATTATTAAGATCGGCGACATTGCCGCTACTCTATAAAATTACCCAAATGGTTTCCCGGGCGAAGTACGGGTACACCCGCTTGTACTCTATAAGAGATAACAAGACAGAACCTAACCTATAGGTGGAAATTCGGTTTTAAGCTTAGACTAGCAGCCCGTTTCATAAATGTTACAAGCCAACAAGTGACAAGCCTAGCTAGAATTTTTGTCATTGTAAATCCAATTCCACAGAACAAGATGTATTTTTGATTGCATTATCTACTTTTTGGATATTTTTCAACTTGAAGGCTACCATGACATAACTTCAGCCGTTAATTAATAGCCTCAAAAGAGGCTTACGAAATTATGTTTTGAAGTTTACACTTGACATTCGTCAACTTGTAAGTTTTATGAAACGGGCTACTGATATGCATAAAAGCGAGGATCCACCAATGGGTTAGATCATAGCTCGGATTCTAGCTTGTAGATTTTGGGAAAACATTCCAACTTTGTTTAGCTACCAACAGGTATTTACTTAAAGTTCTCTAACAAATATATACTTTCATTCAGTATGATAATATTATTGATTCGTTTTTTAATTCATGTTGGGAATTTGGGGAAACGTAAGGCTATCGTCCGCCATTAGAATGTGGCCGCAATGTAACTATAGACAATGCGTTGTAGGTACTTACATTTGGTGGCTCACACTACACTAATGTTAATGCACACAACTACTGGTGTCCTTAAGTACATAGAATCTAATCTAAAATTTAGAATTAATGACATCAGACACGCAATTCTTCACTACTAATTGGATGCCATCACACACTTCTGGTGACGCCATTGAAACTGTCTCTTGCTCTCTCTGTCTTTAGAATAGAAAAACTGACCGATAAGCAGAAATCTGCCAGTACCATCAATCGGTCGGTATGCGTAGCATGGAGGAATATGTAAAAGAGGTCAACGCAATGTAAAAAAAACTTCTACCATGGAGGAATTATATTGGAGAATCAACGCATATGGACGAATGCGAAAGTGGTTTATTAGTTTGTCACCTCTCGATAGAGGGCACTGCTATTCAACCATGGAGGAATTATATAATTACTCCATGCTCCAACCAATTTTTACTTAGAGAAGATATAATACCTGGAGTGGGAACGCCGTATCTCGCTAATGTAAACTTCGCGAGCCAAGATACAAGCTGACACAGAGCCGAAAGTCGCGCAACGAAACCACGTGACTAAGGAGAATCGCACGAAATACAATCGACCATGCATATTCGCGATTCAAGCCCTCTGGTGGCCATGAGAGGAAACTGCTCTAAGTAGGTACAGCTATGGATGCAAGTATAAGAATTTTTTAAATTAATAATTAAATTAATGGATAACATGTTATTTAGAAATCAGAAACAGGATAATAAGATATTATAAAGTATCATATAGTCATTTCACTAGCAACATTAACTCTATTGAGTCCAGGATTTGGAATTTGTGAAAAAAATTTAAATAATGGTTGTAAATGAGTAGAGAAACTTTTATTATTGGAAAAATAACATTTCAAAAATCTATATTTGCTTCTAAGTATCTAAAATATTCGTTTCAGTTGAGCACTGTTTTGTCTGCCATTTGAATTACACGTATAAAAAACAATCAGCTGTGAAATGTACCTGCTTAGAGTAGTTTGGTCGAACGTACCACCAGACGGCGCCACCCTACACTTGAATCGCCTTAGAGAAGATATAGTACCTGGAGTGGGAACGCCGTATCTCGTTAATGAAAACTTCGCGAGCCAAGATACAAGCTGACACAGAGCCGAAAGTCGCGCAACGAGACCACGTGACTAAGGAGAATCGCACGAAATACAATCGGCCATGCATATAGTGAAACGGCTGGAATCAGCATTCAATTATTCTACGCTGCGCTACAGCGACAACACCACTGCTTTGGCCAACTTTCAGGAGTCACGTGATACTTTAAGGCTCATTTTCGCGTGTCATAGGCAGTTGTATGTTGGCACGTCGGACGGCTCGTAGTTCCCACTCCATCTATTTCTACTCTAAGGATACTCCGCATATGGCCACTGTGATATGGCCCATGCAACATTTATGAAGTCGATGTTTCGAATTTGACGTTTCGCACATGACAGCTGTCAACGCCGAACTGTCATCTCTCGTTTTTGTCAAAATTGGATATCGCAAACCCCCGAAGTCGCAGCGCAAACGCAAAATAATGGTTTCCCACTGAACTGCGTCAATTTCCCGCTGAAAATGGGCAACGCCGGCTTGAAGCAGCACCTCGAGACCGCCAAGAAGACCGGAGTCTTGAAGGTGTCCCAGAACAACCTGAACGAATTTCCGCCCGGCTTCCTGCAGCTCGAAGGTAATCTGCGCACCCTCGACCTATCCGACAACAAGTTCGTCATCCTCCCGAACGAAATCGCCCGTTTCATCCACCTGAGGCACCTGAACCTCAGCAAGAACAAGCTGGCCAAATTGCCGGACTGCATTGGAGCCCTAACCAAATTGGAGACCTTCAGCGCGAGCTCCAACAACCTGTCGACTCTACCGAGGACCATAACGAACCTAATCAACCTGAAGCAGGTCCACCTCGGAGACAACCACCTGAAGGAGTTCCCGCAGGTCTTCTGCGGCTTGAAGCACCTGGATCTGCTGGATCTGAGCAAAAATGAGATCAGGACCATCCCTGGGGAAGTAGCCACCCTAAACGTCACCGAGCTCAATTTGAATCAAAATCAAATATCGGTTATAAATCCTGAAATTGCGAACTGCGCGCGGCTCAAAACCTTAAGACTAGAAGAGAACTGCTTGCAAATCACTGCAATATCCAAACAGATTCTCACTAAATCCAACATCTCTAACTTAGCCCTCGAAGGGAACCTGTTCGAGATGAAACAATTATCCGACTTACCTGGGTATGAAGCTTACATGGAACGGTATACGGCGGTCAAGAAAAAACTTTTCTGAGCATTTTACCTGCTAGGTTTCTGGGAACACCAACTTCATTCTATTCCTCGTTCGTCTGCGTTTTGTGAGTGCAACTAGATTTTTCCCGAACACGCCTCACTCCACACCACCGAAGTGAACCCAATGAGCGCAATATATCCATATTCTTACTCACTGATCAGTGAGTTTTATGTTACGCAAAACTCAATACTTCTTGATGTAATATCACGTAAATATCAAACCAATATCCATGATAATAAGGATAATATCCATCCAGAATTTCCCATTAGGATAGAATTATCAGCTATTTTACTTAAATCTCAAATCATCAACTATTTTTATAAGCAACTCAATATCTGCCGTTTGCTTCGCAAAGATAATCCGATTTGCGAGTCTCTAGTCTCATTCAACCGAGCATTCCAACTTTTAAACCACTCACTCGCTTTAAGTGTTTGCATGCATACGAGACAATCAATGTTCAAGTATTCGGTGTGTTTATAACTAGTCGTAAGCCTCTTCAACGTTTTACGCACCAGTGGTGTGCAGAACGTTAAAACTTCTTAAGGATGTCGTCGCGGTTTCGACTGATTTCTGCCAAAAAAAATCTAATTATGTTGATTAATTTTAGTACATCAAGTGGTTATTAACGTTTATTTATTATATTGTATCGCAGGAGATTTCTAAGTGTCAATTAAGAACTAGACCTCTAGGGCCGGTCCTGTCGAGGCCAGCGTCTATACGTACTATATATATTTTTTTGGTCGATCGAGTATTTTCTTAAGTCCCAAGTGTACCTTTGAGATTTTTCTAACCGTATATCTACTTTCGACTGTTGCGGTTGTACTGTGCACTCTAGCCTTTTCTAATTACCAGTCTGAAATAAACTTATCAACAAACTCGGTGTTATTCACTAAAACGGTTTGTTGATATTGGGATCAATCAATGGGTGCATTGCCAAAAATGCCCTGTCTTTTTTGCCCGAGGCATCACAACTGCATTGTTTTTGGGTCCTTGCCGCGTTTTATTTTCCGATCGTCCATCGGTGTTGCGTTCCAAAATTCTCTCCAGATGCATTAGAGAAAAAATTCGATTGAGCAAGGGGTGCGCTGCATCCATTGCGCGCCACTTTACACCTAACCTTATTCTTCGCTGGGTGTTAAGTAAACAGCCGACGTAGCCCCAAAAAGATTACTTCAAGTAAGTGGCGGCGCCACCGTGCCTTGAATCGCTAATAGCCACTTCCCACCAACACATTAACGGTTCTTTTCTTCAGCCTCTCCCACGAGCGGGGCAAGGTAACCGAAACTGCCTTAACCGCAAATAATCTTTATTCATAGAAGAACAAATACAAAATAAGTAACATTTCTCGATCACTCGCAAGTGCACCCTAGTGCTACGGCAAATACCGAACGGAAGAGGAGAAATTGAAAATCATCGAAAGGAAAATGGACAATTGAAAAATGCTCGCTGTCTTCCCACCGAAGACACGACGGGGAAACTACCCTCGGATTAGTATTACTCCAAAGTCTAGGAAAGCCTGTGGTTCTTGAACAACTGCTGGTCGCCCTCGGAGACGAAGCGCTTCCTGCCTCTGGAAGGCAGTTTTTGGATGGCGTTGTCGGTTAGGAAGCCCAGCTTCTGGCAACGGTCGACGAACCGATCCAAGATGATGTAGGCGAGCGGCACGTCCATCGAAATGTCATGTAGATCGTCGTATACTCGGAGGAAGCCTCTCTCCATTTGGTCGGGGGTGACGAGAACGGCGCTGTCGAAAGATTTGAGCAGCTTAGCCAGGGCTTCCTCTTTAGCGGCGTTGTTCGCCTCCAACGCCATTACGATCGCTTCGTAGACTAGCTCGTGATGGAAGTGGGGGACTTCCAAGGCGCGGAGGCAGCGACTAGCCTCCACAACGTCCCCAGAAGAGAGGAACTCCTGGAGGAGAAGCGTCATCTGCCTGGAGATAAAATGAACTGGTGAAATCCCATCAGAACATTTCCGCATGGCCGTAACCACAGACGAGTATACTATACAGGGTGTCAAAAAAGTCCAGACTCTCTGGAATATATCCCGAATTGTTAATTTCTGAAAAAAACGCTCGGACAGGTCGTTTTACTTTTTACGTAACCTATAATTTCGCAACACTTTTTTTTTTTTGATGACGTGATGAACACTATGACGTCATCATATTTTTTTTAAATGGCAACATGGATCAAGTGACATATCATTTCAAAGGTATTTTCATTCTCCACACAATCTGAGATTTTGGTATCGTTTGTTCAACCTATTTGAAGATGGCAGCACTTTAAAAAACAAACTTTAAAAATTTCGTATGATACTTGTACACTTTTATATTGGATATTTTTTCTATAACATTGCTATTAAATAAGATAATTGACAATAATCGATCAGATTATGCTATTATGACGTTGTGTATGTCGTCTGCTTTCAGGTTAGCTCTACAATGCTCGACTTGTGCTAGACCGACATATGAACATCTTCAAATAGGTTGAACAAACGTTACCAAAATCTCAGATTGTGTAGAGAATGAAAATACCTTTGAAATGATATGTCACTTGACCCATGTTGCCATTTTTTAAAAAATATGATGACGTCATAGTGGTCATGCACGTGATCAAAAAACAAATGAGGGTTGCGAAATTATAGGTTACGTAAAAAGTAAATCGACCTGTCCGAGCGTTTTTTTCAGAAATTAACAATTCGGGATATATTCCAGAGAGTGACACCCTGTATATAATTATTAGTCTATGCCGAAACTCAAAACCATAATTTAAAATGAATGAAATAAATGAATTAGAATCGCGGCCCTCAAAACAGAAACATTTTACCAAAATCACTAATAAGCAACCACGTCATTAAAAGCTTACACTAAATTTTGGAAGAGCACTCACCTAGTCAGGTACTTAACAGGTCTTAAGGCACCACCAACGCCCCAAACGTTATGCAAACGGACCAATCCGTGCTCCATCGAGAGCAGAGTATCCGCCCTCTCAAGGGCCTCCAAGAACAGTTCGTTGTCGCTCCTCTCCTTAGTGGCGATTATGAACTTTGGCGGTATGCAATCGTCCGCGATAGCCCTGGCAATGAAATTGCCCAGAACGGTCGGAGCGTCCGGCACGTCCAAAATCAGGTCGTTCAGATTCGCGAGGAGACTCTCGAAGGCCTTGGTTATGTCCACTTCGTGGATGACGTGGCCGAAGAGGTCCGAGATCAGAACGGAAGTCATCTCCCGGTGGGAGGGTTTGTGGTCCAGGGCGATCTCGATCGCCTGTTGGACGAGCATGTCGCGGCGGTCCTTCGGTATAGTGTCTTCGATCGCCAGAGCCGCCTCGTTGGTGTCGCCGTTCTCGAAGTACTCGAGTATGATCGGCTCCACCTTCTTGCGCATGTCCTCATCGACCTCCTCGGGAACGACTTCTTTGAGTTCGATGTCACCGTTGCTCAGATTCTCACAGTCATAATTAGGATCGTTGACGTCTTCATAGGTTTCGAGGAGCTCGGAGCCGGGCAGTCCCCAGACGCCCTTGCCGCCAGCTCCGCCTAGAAATACAGTCGGCTCCACTCAACGGGGCAGTTGGATACAGTGATGGGATAGGGAATTCGGATAATCTATTAATCGGGAACAATATTCATATTTGTTCGGATATTTGGCATATGTATTAATGGAAATCGGCCAACTCAATTGGGCGAATTATTACTAATTGAATTTAGTTTTGAGGAAATTGAATTGTGCGAATGTCAAGCGTTAAAATGTGGCAGTTTATCAAATTGCCCCGTTTATTAAATTAATCGGACGGTAAAAATTTGATAGGAACATTATAGAAAATACCTTTCTTGGGTAATCCCCTGCCGTAGCCGTTGCGAGACCGACGACTATTCTTCCAGCTCCTCGGTCCATGGATGATGTTGGAGTTGACCACGTTCTCTTTGCTATTCTGTCGACTCACTTTCTTCTGGCGATGTTTACCAACAGCTGAAGTGCCAGCGGCCCCAGCAACCTCGTTGTCTTTACCTCCGTCATCCTCCTGCATTTCTAAGTTCCCACCATTCACTTCCAGCTCCTTCTCCGTCTCCAAATCAAGAGAAGACTTCCTCTCGGTGGCCATGGCAACGACGGGGGACTAGAGTAAATTGGGACGTACCGACGATCGCGGGTGCTGGTTTTGAATTAATGACTGGTGGATATCTGGAATAGCTGTAATAAGAAAGATTGGTCAATGGAAATTATCAACCTATCATACGTTTTTATGATTGCTCGAATGAGTGTTTAACACTAATCTAAACATAGTGTTAATAAACATGATAACTGTAATTTGCCCATTGTTGACAGAAGACTGAAATGTGTACGTAGTTTATTATTTAGTATTAATGCATTAATTGACACTAATGGGAATAAAAAGAAAATTGGAGAGAAAACTTAGTATGGAATCATCATAATGCCTACTAGATTGCTTAAGGCGACTCAAGGGTACCTAAAAAAATTGGCGGCCGGCGGTGAACAATCGGCTGCTCTAAATATCTGGGCGATTGTAGCTTACCACGTGAAAAACTTCCTATTGTAACTATTGCCATTCTATATTTTCCAATAAAGATAATGGTTTTGCATCAATTAATTGAGGTAGTGGGCATACAAAATAAAATTTCTCTAATTTGGAAAGCATTTTTCTCCACAACCTCATAATTGTAGTATGAACACTACCTTTAGGAGTCCACACTATAAAATCATCTTCTGAACCGTTGATATGAAGTGCACAATTATGTTATGGAAGTCACATTATTTTGTAGCAGGGAGCACGAAAATGCATTCAAAATGTTATCATTCCATTTAAAAAATGGTATGTTTGGTCGGTAGCTGCTTTATCTCAATATATATTACGTAATCTAAGGCAACACGGAGTCTAATTACGATAGCTTGTTTCTAAGCATATAAAAATAGACTTTAAAATTTCTGTGGATTTTAAAATAATTGAATCTTTATTCGTAATTTATTAGTAATTATTTCCAAAAAAGTATCTGTGGAGCCCTAGATGGTGGATATCCCTACAACATAGTGTATGAATGAAAAGCGTACGTCTAATAGTTTGCGAGAAAAACACCTTGAAATTTACATTGGTTTCCCTATACCGAGCCGGAATGCTTGGGTCGCCTTAAGGAGGGAATCAAATTATAGTAAATCTGGCTAGAGTGGAAAGGGTTAAAACTAATACTGTAGCGATGAGTACATAGTATAGAATATACCAATGAACATCTATTATTTGAACCTCAGATTAACGCAGCCAGTAATAGGTGATTGATGTAATCTTTGATTGGAACAAAGATAATATTTAGTGTTGTGATTTTATCGTCATGGCTACGTTATACTCATCACAATGTCTAATAACTGAAACTGAAAACATGCAACTTTATTATCAACAGACGAAAATTAAAATTCCCCCTAAACGCCCTGATGGAAAATCGTAGGTGCAGTAGATTTTGCGTGAAACAGCTACCGATCGCGGCCTACGTGACAAACGGCCAAGCGTCCCCCCAGGCCTTCTTATTAGAAATCCGCTGCCGCAAACAAGCGCTAATAAAGTGCGATTGGCGCGCGGACTTCGCAAAAATCGAGCAAACTCGTTCCACCGTGCCGTTTTTATCAGCTGGAAACGAGACGGCCGCGCTTGCAAGGAAATCGGCAACAATGCACGCCGCAACAAAGACGTAAACAAGCAGATGGGCAGGCGAACACAATGGACAGGGAACGGCGTCGGATGCGAAATAGCGGTCGGAAAGTGCGGAAGCTGACCTCAAGTCGGACTCGTGTCGGAAATCTCACGGGAAATCGTCACCAATTCACCAAAAGCGAACACTTTGCGTAATACGCCACACACAGCAGTCTGCCATAAACAATACACTCGGCCTGAAGTTAGCTTCACGGGAGGCAGACGGTAAATAAACGGTCGTTTCTCTCGCGCGCGCCGCGTCTAAACGGGAGGGGGCGATGGGCAGACGGAGACGGGTAGACGCTATGGGAGACGTAACGAAAGCGAGAGCAAGTGACCTTGGACGAAAACAAAATGTTTTTGGACGCATTCGCTCGCACGGTACGGCCAGCCGTAAGCTTCGTCTCCGTCTGGCTTGGGAGAAAGGATGCGGAAATCGTGAAGGAAAAGCAATGGTTGGGCCACGCCTGCCAGGATTATGTACGCTTGCAACGCACACGCCGATTCAAATAAAAGGAAGGCGGTTCGAGCCATTTTGATAAGGGGATTTTTGCATTTGAAATCGCCAAAGAAAACGTAGCGCGTTTATTCGTATTTGGATAGGATTTCGATGCACTTGAGTCTAGCGCAGGTCGATGCACTGTTACGTAACGCGATGTTTTGAAATGGCGCAATACACAACCATTACTGCTATTTATAAATAAACTTTTGCGCAACGGATAGACTGAAAAACATCAATTTCGTATGAAATTAGATGTCAAGTAGGCGTGATGTTCAGTTAGTTGAACAAACTTTTTACTCATATTGGGTTGATACGTGGATATAGAATATTCTAGAATATTCTTCGTTTGTTTCTAATAATTCGAGTTCACAAGAAGATTTATTTTTCAACGCTGAATTAACAAGTGATTTGTGATTTTGAAAATTATACAAAAGTCAAGAATCGTCCTCTTCATCGCTCTTTTTAGCTTTGCTTCTTTCAGCTTTCCCGAAAGTAGCCCACCTAGCCAGGCTCGAAAGACCAGGCAAAGGGATGTTCAACTTTTCTACGAGATACTTGTAGAATCTTTTGTTGGCCATTTCGGAGAGCGTATAAGCCACAGCGAAATCGTCATTGCTCCAATGGCACCGCGTTTGGCCCATTAGTATGTTAACCTGAGACCTTGAGAACACTTTGGATAGTATTTGTCTCCTTTGCTCGGCATTAAGCTTGTGTTGTTGCTGTACTGTCAGATTCGTTGTTTCCTGTGCCATTAGGCCTTTTTCGGACAGTTGTTGTTCCAATATGGCGATGTTCTGCTCCAATGACTGCAACTCTCCAGCCATCTTATCGTTCGCTAATTTGAGATCAATTAGATCACTGGCGTCTTTGATGCCAGTGAACAACTCGGATTGTTTTTTATTCAAAGTAATCTGAATTGCATTCGATTTTACTGCGGCATTAGGTGCGATTTGTGGCTTTTCAGTTTGAGTTGTGTTCTGATGTTTCAGTGATGTTGCGTCTTTACTACAACCTGGACCCTCATTTGAAATGTTCTTGTTTAGAACGTTTTTACCCGTTCTTTTTCGTTTAATTGGCACTTCATTTTCAACTAATACAAATTCGAACTGATTCATCAACGAATTTTCTTCGTCATCAGTATTAAGTCGTTTAATCGAGTGGGATTCTTCCTTCACAACATTAGATGTAATATCATTGCACTGTGCACCCTCTAGCTCTGATGGCGGCTTTAAATTTTTAATAATTATATTTGACGTGCTCTTTGGCAAATACAACGTAGGAATCGCTTTTTCCTCGGATTCAAAATGCTTTGAACACACTCTAGCTAAAAATATTACATTCGTTCTTTGAATCGTCACTGAGAATACTATGCATATAGGAGTATTAGCACAATACCTTTATTTAAATCAATAGAACCGCTGGGACAACCACAAGCGTTGAGCCATTTTTGAATCATATTTATATCAGTGGGAAACTCGTGAAATTTTATATTACAGTCCTCAAGAAATAGAGAACTATTTTTGCAACCGTCAACAAAACATTGGTATATTTCCGCCATGTTGAATAATTTACGGGTTGTTATTCACATCATAATCAACCGCAGCCTTGCATATCTTAGAAGTCAATTGTTTTGAATATCCTAACCACACTTTTGTGTTTTGCACAGACTACTCGTGTTTTGGAATCGGCGACATTTTCTTTTCACTAACAAGAAGTTAGTGGTGAATAATCTTAGTTTGTAACATTACCTA
This sequence comes from Hydrochus callosus, assembly GCA_033557855.1. Lineage (NCBI taxonomy): Eukaryota > Metazoa > Arthropoda > Insecta > Coleoptera > Hydrochidae > Hydrochus > Hydrochus callosus. The sequence continues at coordinate 54,864 of JAUIMY010000110.1, read as the reverse complement.
CTAGAGGGCACTTTAGTTCGGGAGAAAAAAGTTTCGGAGGGAACAGTTTCAGCGAGTCATCTAAAATTGGTTTATTCTATAGTCACTTTTTGAAAATAACTCACATGTGTGCCATTTTGACAAATTTTGAGTAAGTAGAATTGAGTGAAACAATCATATTTTGTTTCATAGCTTACTTATCATCATTTTAACGTATAAAACATTGCAAAAACAATCAAAACGCCTACTACATTTAAAAAAAAAATGTTATTTATAGGTTAAATTAGTGATTTCCATTGAAACGTTTCCAAACATCACCGTTTTGAATCATGGCAATGAATAAATACATGCATCCTAGGAATATCTACAAGACCTGTCCTAATTTCAAACAGCTTGCTATTGAATATCCAGAATTTAGAAAATACGTTAAGCAGGTGAGCGATTTATAATTTAAATATTTTTACTTATTTTGAGATTTCACCTAAAAATTACGAAATTAGCATCTCTCATTTGGGTACATTTATCGAGACTTATACTCTCATTTTGTGTTCGACGAAATGTGATTCTAGAATTTACAATTTGGCCCATGATAAATGGAACTCACTGCATTACTTAAACAACCAATTTAAAAAGTTTTTGAAAATTCCCGAACACCACACTGATACACTTACAGGACATAACAGGGAAGGTCACCCTTGATTTCAAAGACAAAGGCGCTCTTAGGACCTTGAGTCGTACATTACTGAAAAAAGATTTTGATCTGGATGTCGTCATTCCGGACAATAAATTGATACCTACAATTCCATTGAGGCTAAACTATCTCTTATGGATCGAGGATCTACTGTCGATATCTGGAAATGCAAATTTTGCTAGCGGCATCGACATAGGAACCGGATCTTCTTGTGTATATCCGTTGATTGCTGCGAAAAAGTACAACTGGAAAATGATCGGAACGGAAATTAACGAAGAAAGTTTGAAATATGCCATGGAAAATGTTTGCAGGAATTCCATGGACCAACTTATAAAAAGTAAGAAAAATTAACAATTTATTCCAATATTGGAATGAAAAATTTCTGTCTTATATATAATAATATTATAATAATATAATATAAAAATGGTAAAAAACAGAAAATTAATAACATTTTTGCGCACACAATAATTGAGTTGGAAATGTTTAACATCAATTGCAGTAATTCCTGTGCAAGAAGATACGTTACTACTTAAAATCGTTTCCGACTCGAATGAGACTTTTGACTTCTCGATGTGCAACCCACCATTTTTCTCTTCACCCCAAGAAACCGTACCGTCTTTCAAGTCTAGAAACATAAATAGGCCACGACCTAAGAATGCATTTTGCGCCTCGATGTCCGAAGTAGTTGCTAAAGGTGGCGAAGTCGAATTCATCGCAAAAATGATCGAGGAAAGCAAACAGCTCCAACAGAAGATTAGGATTTACACTACAATGGTTGGACACAAGTCCAGCATCGCTCCATTGAAGAAGCTGTTGAGAGAGGCGGACGTAACAAGTTTCAAGGAGACGGAATTCTGTCAAGGACGGACAACCCGATGGGGATTAGCATGGACATTTTGCGATGTAGATCTGAGGAAGGTACCGGAAGCAACGGTTGCGGCCGCAAGAAAAATTAAGAATAAAACACCGTTAATTTACGAATTGGCGGAGTCGAATGAGGAGAATGCCATTGAAATCGTTGGAAGGAAACTCACCGACTTGTTCATTGAGCTTGCGGTAATTGGGAAAATATTCTTCCAACAATTAAGAACATATTGCAAGCAGATTTGAAGTTTATATTTTAAATGAGAAGTTTGTTTCGGTGTTAAATGTCACGAGTGCAAAGAGTTAATTTTAAAACGAGGAAATTAATAAATGGTCTAATCTTGGAATTACAGATGAATTTCGAAGAAATTAAACATAGCAAAAACGTTGTTGGCTACAATATTAAAGCGAAATCAAACACTTGGTCGCACCAAAGAAGAAAGAAGAGAGAACAGAAACGACTGAATAATGGATCTTCAGAATTTTCGCTAAGCGAGAAAAGTGAAGAAATTGAGATGGACAACAGCCTGTCGCCTGGTAGTCCTGGTGTTCAACATGCTGTTGACAAAATTGCTGAAATGAGTGTCAGGAGTCCTACTTCAACAAAAAGAGAATTGGATGATGATGACTCAACGGGTTACTATAAAAAGAGGAAAATTGATGAAGAGGACGTTGGTTTGATTAAGGAAAAAATATTTCTCGAGGCTCTGGTTGTTGTTAGAATTCAAGACAACAAACCGACTATAGAAATGTCTTGGATTGATGGATATGCTGGGAAAGATGTCATGCATCAAGTGATGCAGTACGTGAAGAATAATATTAAGTTTTAAATGATAATGGGTATTTAAGTTTTAAATAATTTACTCGCCTTGTACATATAGGGTTTTTTTACAAGAATAAATCGTTGATTTTGCCTTAATTGAATTATTAACTCTTCGTCTTTGATTTGTTGTATAATCAAAGCTCTTCATCCAAAAATAATATTTAATTAAAATAAAACATCAAATTAATCCCAGTATTTGATTACTCCATCCCATCCAGCTGTAGCCAGTTTGCTCGGTTCATGCGGGTGCCACAGGGCACTAATACAAACATTCTCATGCGCCTTCCATTTCTTGTACAACTTCGTCGTTTTCCAATCCCAGATGTAACACTTTCCATCAGCGTCTCCCGATACGAGGTAACTCATATCCGGAGAAAAATCCAAAGAGCAGGCGTATCCAGAGACCATGTGTCCCGTGAAAACTTTCTTGCGGTTCATTTTGAATCGGTTCAACGCGGAGAAGATGACTATCTTGTTGTCCATGCTTTGGCAAGCCAACCATTTTCCGTTAGGGGCTGGTGTTACTGCTGGCATGGAGTGCATCGTCGGGTCTGCTATGTACTTCATATCCACTGGAATATCCCTGCGAAAATTGATGATCAATTATAAATTCACGTTGAAAATATTCGCAATGCTCACCATTCCCAAACTCTCAAACTTTTATCGTCGGATGTAGTCACAAATCGTCTGTTGTCATCCACGAAGGTGATGGAATTTACGGCACCTAAATGCCTATCGTATTCTTGGACTATATCTCCTGACCTGGTATCCCACTACATAACGATATACAAATTTTCATTCGGAATATGTACAGTTGGAAATTATTTTTTAAATATAATAAAACATTATATGAAAACTTACACATATAATCTTTTTGTCTGAAGTACCCGCAACGAATAAATGCTGTTTGTTGCTGTCTGGATTGAATTTGACACAATAGGGAATTTTTCTGCTGGTGAAACGAGATATAACATTGCCGGTTTCTGTATCCCATAATTTTATATAGCGATCATAGCCTGTAGAAAAATTATTTTGGTACTTCGAAGTAAAAAAAATGTCGAAGTAAATAAAAAATTTTTGCACTTACCCGCAGACAGGAATTTACTTCCAGCATTATTAAAATTCACGTCTCGAACCGCTTGTCGATGCCCATAATAAGTTCTAATAACTCTCCTTTCACCATAAACTTCCCAAAGCTACAAAAGAGATATTAATCAAAATTTCATTCCGTATTTTACCCGTATTGTAAACATACTTTTATCCTGCAATCCATGCTAGCTGAAAGCAATAAATGGGCTGTTTTCGGGAACCATCGTATCGCAGCGATTCCTTTAGTATGACCTGACCAAGTATGGATGTGCGCTTTAGGTAGGAAACATCTATCGGGTGGCGTATCAGAACGCAAATTGACACCAACATCTTGTGGTGGATGCAAGAAGGACCTTCCTTGGTAATCCACAGGATCTTTAACTGCAGAAGAGAATAGAGGGTCGCAACATACTCATTAAAACCTCCTTTTAAATAGTAAAAACGAGGTTTTAAAGAGTATAAGGCGTATGATGACTTATATATGATGACAATAACCAAAGTGACTTCCACAACAAATAAGAATTCAAACATACTATGAAGAGTGCTCTTCTCTTCAATCGGCTTATCTTCAACCGGCTTCCCCCTCTTATTCCTCTTCGACAGCAATTCTTCCAGTTCAGCCGCTTCCTCTTCGCTCGGCTTCATAACTCTTTGCTCCCCAACGAATCCTCCCCAAGGCCCAAGAAATCCGTCTATGTCAGACGGGTCTCCGTTTCTCTCCCTTTTTCGTTTGTCCAATGGCCTGTCTTTAGTCTTCTCGAACACGGTTTTTCCCTTCACGTCTTCTGCTAATTCCGCCGATCCAATGACTTTGCTACCTTCGACCGTCGTGGTACCGACCGAAGGATCCAACGCGAAGCCGAAACTGTTGAACGTTCGTCGTTGGTTTTCGAATTGGAACTCGCTCATGTGAGCCGGTTCGACGTAACCCGACAGCATGTTCCGGTCAGATTGCATTTGGGCCGTTCTGAACGGGTTCACGGGACCCAACATCGGAGCGAAGAGCTCGTCGTATTTGGGATTGTGGGTTATTTCTTTGCATGTCGGGTCAATGTGTGTGGTGCACTCTTCCGAGCCCTAAAAATCAGATGACAGTGGCAATCAAAACAATATTGTAATTTTTACGATTATTATAATTTGTACGATTATTATAATTTGTACGAATATTGTAATTTTGACGATTATTGTAAAGTTTTCCAAGATCCATTGAAACCTCATTTTGGGCAGCACCGTTGTGAATTATGATCTAGAACAGATTACGATAGACCTGTAAGAAGACTTGCGGGACTTGTAAGAAGACTCACGATAGACTTGTAAGAAGATTCAATTGATCTTGGAAAACTTTACAATAATTGTACAAATTACAATAATAATAATATTGCAAATAATGATTAAAATGCGACAATAACAAAAAATAACCTTAAAAGTTATATCCGCTGTAACTTCCGAGTGCCGTGGCCGTACTTGTGAAAAATTATGCAATAGAAATTATACACAATAATCTAGACAATACCACGATTATTTTTAACCGAAGAAAACAATAAACTCACCGTCGGTAATACAATAGGGGCTGCGCATATTTGCAGTTGGCTCTTCACAGAAAACTGTTCATTCTCCAGCGGTTTCAGGTGCAAACTGGAATTTTCGCGATATTCGCTTTTTTCTTCGTTGGAATCTTCGTCACTACTCGCGTACTGTTGCAAAGAAAGCATTTTGCAGGATTCGGAGTAATTTTAGAATACGATTTGTATTGGCACATACGCACATAACCTCACCGTCAACAAATGACAGGTGACAGCTGTCAGGGACAGTTGCAGAAAAGTGTGAAGTCCATGTTTGCAATGCTGCCAACGTTTGCACGGAAAGGATGCTGGTGGGTAGGCAACTAATATTGCGGCAATTGATTTGCTTAGGCAACCAACATTTGCTAAATTTAATTGTATAGGCAACCAGTATTTGCTCAATTTAATTATATAGGCAACCAATGTTGTTGTAATTATTTTGTATAGGCAACCAACGTAGCACTAATTGTTATTTATTTTTCTTACGAATTAAAAAATTTTGACGAATTTCTTTTCCAAGAATTGATTGATAAAATGAAGTGGGCGATTGAAATAAACGAATAGGGAAATAGTCCATTTGGAATTGTTTATTGAATGGAAATTTGAACACAATAACAAGAACACTGACCAACAATCAAAAATAAGTAAATAAGAGCGCGATTTTTGTTTCCTATAAGTTAAAGCTATACATTACGTAACTAGAGCTTAATTTAGGACTTATGACTCGATGACGGCGACTTAAAATGGTATTGGGCTGTGGGCGAAATTTGGGGTGTTGATGGGTTTGTGGGCTTCCTCAGTAGCCCAATCTCTTGAGGGCTTTGAGGTCGATGTCTTTGTAGTAGTCCTCGCTGCGTTAGAAGATAAAATGGTCAGTGCACAATCGAAAGTCAACAGAACCCGATTTCGCGTAATTATTGAGTGGAGGAATTTGAATGGCGCAATAAAATGGAAGGAATGGCCGGATTAGTGAGCATAATACCACGGGCCAAATCAAGTACTAGTTGTACCGTGGTAATTTTATTTACAGTGGGTGGTAATACTCACTAATGTATTTTAAATGAAGTTGTTTAAGAATAGGGAAAGTCCGGTGTTTGTTATCCAGTCCTTGTTATCTTCAAATCACCATCCACTTAAGTTATAGAACACAGAGAACCACAACACCAAGTAAAAGTTAGAATCGTGCTAGTCGAGCGATGAGTCGTGCATAAATTGGGAGAAGAGGGAGAAATAATCGTTTTCTTCTTTTTTTTTGTAAAAATTCGTTTATTTTATACACACACATAAAAATTTTCGATGTGCTTGACTCTTCGAGAAGTTTTGTACTCCTCCCGATCGCGATCGGAATCGGGAGACTCGGCAGGAAGACGAAAAGAGAATCATTCAACTAGTTGTCCTAAATTTAAATTAAATACACAGCGAGGTGGGAGACTTTCGCCCGGACATTCTGTTATTTGCTGGTGAATTTTGCGCGGTGCTCCGCGGAAAGAAAGTTGGACTGGGGGTTGAGGGATGGGGGGAAAGATGGGGTTGGAGTTAGTTGTCTGCGGGTTCTGGGGCGTTGCGTGACACCGGGGGCCTGGGCTTACTGGCCTTGTTCTGGGCGGGTTGGGGGGATGCCCTGCTGGACGAGCTACTCTGGAGACCGGCCAGGAGCTCGCTCTTCCTGATCGCCTTCAAGTCCAGGTCGCCGTAGTAGTCCTCACTGCGAAAGATTGGAAAGATTGGAAATGCGAAAATGGGGATGGAGCGGCGCGAAAGGATGGAGGTTGAATGAGGAAGAGGTGTTGGTGGCGAGTGGAGAAGAGATGGAGGATGAATGAGGAAGGAAGGAAGAGGTGTTGATGGCGAAGGGGAGAGGATGGAGGTTAAATGAGGAATAGATGTTGATTGCGAGGAACAAGAGAATGGAGGTAGAATAAGAAAAAGGTGTTGATGGAGAAGATCGTGAAGATCGAGGTTGAATGAGGAAGAGGAGTCTTCTGATGGCCGAGTGTTAAAATGAAAAATTAGACCGTGTGGAGGATGGAGAGTCGAATTGGGGCGCATTCTTAGGGCGGCGTGTTCCAGGCATGCGGTTAATTTATGGAATTTACGGAGAGAAAGTGGAATGCGACACATAAGTGCTCGCCATTAGGCCGTTTTATTAATAAGCTTCGAGAGCGTTCGCAACTATTCCGTGGAACTGGTTATTCTAATGGGGCGAACACAATGTTTAATTAATGCCCCGTGGTCGTGCGGCTACAACTCCGTTTGGTCGTAGAGCGATAAATTACTCTGCGGTTTGGCCTTGCGTTCCGCGATCTTTCAGGTGCGAATAGGCACGTGCGTTTTTTCGCTCTTCAAATTCGGGATTTGGAGAGGCCGGGCTCTTTAATCTGGCGGAATAGTTGCGCAAAGCGTTTCGTGGGTTAGGCTTTGGAATACGTGGAGTACTCACCATCCGGGGACATCCTCAGGGTCTTCGCAGTTGCCGGTGCCATCGGCGTCGCCGATTTTGAAGACGGTGCCGATTGGGCAGCCGTACTCGCGGGCTACGCCTTCAAGGCAGATGTAGTACTTGCGGCAGTCGTCTGGGTGCGCGTGCCTGGAGAAGGAGCCGGTGTTGCTGATTTCGCCGTTGGCAGGGCAGGAGAAGCCTCCGGCCACCTCTGTAAGAAGAAAGTTAGTTAAGAGACGATTCCTTTTGGAGTGCGAGCAAATTTAGTTAGAAAGTCGGATGGCCCTGCTAGCCCTGCTGGCTAATTTGGAAGGACCTCTTAACCACTTAATGCATAAATTTATTTTGAAAATTTATTTGGAAAAATCCTGTAGGGGTACTTAGTCTAACGAGGAAATTTACCTTCGTTCTTGCATTCTGGCACTTGATCAGCCCACATGCAGACGCGGGCTTCGCGGTCGTAAGCCAGACCGGGGGAGCACTGGTACCTGGAAGCTTCGCCGTTCCAGCAGTTCCAGAAGACGTCACATTTGGCTTCGTCGGCGAAGATTCCGTACAAGCGTTCGCAATGGGCTGTGCCAATTGGTGGCTCTGTGGGAAGCATAAGCGTTATACACTTTTTTAAGGGTGGCACGGGGGACGTGACTAACCCAATTGGGTTCTGTCGCCGCAATCGACGTTGTGGATGTAGTCGCAGTTTTCCGTCAAGAATTTCGAGTCGCTGGCATCGAAGGCCAAACCGTTGCCGCAGGTCTTCAATTCGGCCACGTTGTTGTCGCACTTCCAGTACTTATCGCAGGAAATGTGATGGGGGTAGAAGCCGAATTCGTCGGGGCATTTGAAGCTTTCCTGTGCGTAAGCTGCAAACAAGGTTGCACCCTTATAAAACTACCCTTGGTGAGCGAACGCAAGGTACCATTCGGCAATGGAACAGACTAGAAAAGGGGATGGTACAATAACCGAGTTTAACCTGAGGAAGGCAGTACTGATTGAAGGGAAGGAATGAAGTACTTATTGAAGAGGAAAAAGGCAGTACTGATTGAAGAGGAAGAAGGCAGTACTGATTGAAGGACAAGAAAGCAATACTGATTGAAGATGAAGGTAGTACTGTATGTAAGGAAAGGAAGGCTGTACTGATTGAAGGGGATGCAGACGAAAGATGAGCATCGAGAGTAAACCAAGACGGGTGTAGCAACTGCAACGCGAAAGTGGCCCAAGAAAGCGGACACCGCAGACCAAACAACCAGAATGCGTAATAGGCTCTGTATCGGTATCGGCTGGTTTTTCTTCTTTCTTTTCGGCCCAAGCGGCCAGTACCGGTCGGATAAAAGCGAATTTATTTGAGAGAAAAGAAAAGTACTAACCCAGATCGGGTTTGTTGAACCATGCAAATGCCGCGCCTTCAGCTCAACAAAGCGACCGGCCCGTTGTTGGGAGGACGCGAAGGATCGCGGATGAAATCCACCGAATCTTCCATTTCCGCCGCGCGACTGTTGACAGTCTTCCACCGGAAACGGACCCCGTTTCCTGTGTGGCACTTTCAACGGGCGATTGTTCGCAGGTCGCGCGACGAAAATGCTCCAATTTAGCCGCAACTTTCTATCTGCGGATTCTATGGGCCGGACCGTTCGTCCTGAAATAGCCAAACAGGAAGCCCGATCGAATTTCTTCTCTTTGCATAATTCATTTTCCTGAAGGCCCCCGCGACTGACGTAATGGGCCGTGCCGTTGCCCGATCCGAGTCGTTTGCATGCGTTACGTCCGAGCGTTGCCACACGCGCGTTGGGAAGAAATTCGATATACACCTTTGGGCTAGTGTTGGATAAGAAGAAAGCGGCTGAAGATTGGGAAAATTTTAATTTTCTAGTCGGCCTGAATCGCGACTACGTATTATCAGGAAGCGCCAAGACATTACCGATGATTTTGGACTATATCATCTTTGCCATTAGCAAAGATGACGTTGTCTTTACTTTTATCAAAGTCGATATAGTCTTCGCCATTACCAAAGATGATATAGTCTGCCATTACCCACCCAGCAAACGATCTATGTAGTAATTTTATCGTTGTACATTGGTACATTGGTGCAATGCCACGTTACTTTCCATTGAAATAATCACCCCCTATACTCAACCTCAAATTTAAGTTCAAAGTTTGAATTTCAACAACAAATCTGTGGTTTAAGTTCAGAAATACAAGCCAAAAAGTTACCCTAGTATGGGAAATGGGAATAAAAGTTTCGAGTTATTGTGAAGTTCAAAATTGAAAAATAAAAGTTTCTTAATTGAAAAGTTCCGAATGGAAAAATAAAATTGTCCAGCATAGGAAAAGTTCAGAATGGAAAAATAAAAGCTTCCACTACATAATTGAAAAGTTCAGCAGTTCGATCAATTCCCAACAATCGAAAGCTCGGAATCCAAATCGGGAAATGCCACAGCACACCGCCCTTGAGGTATTCCCGCGAGAGGCGCAGCAAGGTCGATTAACCGTTCATTGAAAATGGAAAAATTGAAAAATCGTCCCCGTCCCTCGAAACTCCTAGCGCCTTCGCGAATTGCACAAACGGCCGGCAAGTCTCGCGCTTCTTGCGCAACGCCCGGCCGAAAAAGGGGAAAAACGGCCATTATGCGCGTGCCACTGGGCTCGGCATTTTTCCCCCCCGTTTCGTCGCGTTTCGCGTCTGAGAATGCGGCGCGGACGGACGAGAGAAAAGAAACGTCCAGAATGGGAATGGCAGGTGGCGGACCGTTCGCACGCGTCCGCGAACAAAAAGGAAAGCAGGGCCAGGAAAACGACGAAAAAATTACGAAAAGGGGGAAAGTGGAACGAGGAGAGAAAATGCGCGGAGCGGGAAATGGGCGACAGCTGCGCGAATTCCTGTCCGATGTCCGAATTAACCGTAGAAATGAGAGAAAATCAATTCACGTCGAAATTAACCGTAGGCATGAAAGAAAATCCATTTCTATCGAAATTAACCAAAGGTATGAGAGAAAATCATCGATGCAAACCTCACTGAACGGATGGAACCACAAAAAAATAATTCGGATTATTTTTTGAAAAGAAAAGAAGTATCTTTTCGCACTCATTAGATTTTACAATGGAGACTAAGTAATCGCGCGTTGTTAATAAAATTCAGTATTTCATCATGAGAATGTTGATTGTCTTGGTTGTCGTGAGCAAAGTTATGGGCGTGAGCACCACCAAATAATGCACATTTGCATAGTGCGCAACAACAAGCTGTTAAGTTGAACAATTGGTACCTACGTAGAAGTAAATTGCGAAAATGTTTTACTAGTTGAAAATTTTGTGAGATGAATAAGCCAGGAGTATATTTACTCTTATCATGTTTATCAACATAATAACAGTATTTTTCAGTCATGAAAAGAAAGGCAGGATAAGATAGCGTAGTGAAGGCGTGAAAAATTTCCTTGAAATCTGACATTCACCATTGAACGAGAACGCAATTCTTAATTGAAACAACGAGAAAATTATGCATTTTCACACTCTGATTCTCCATAAACCGAGTGGAAATTAATGAGCGGAAAGTTAAGATGCACCATGACCTCAGCAATCTTCGTTTAACCCAAACTTCATTAGAATTTACTCTGCCCTCTACTCCAAACCAAAAACTCGTCGAATCGTCCTAGTCCTTGATCCTTCTCCAACGCAATACACTTCTATTTCGGTTTACGTACCAGAAACGAGGAGTGCACTGAGCACCGTAACACACACAAAGCTCTTCATCGTGATTTTTTTTTGCGCCGAAACTCGATGGCCACTAGTTTTCAGAGGAGTTTAAAACAACCGACTGGGTACCAAAAGCGGTCCCTGTCACTTTATACTGGCCGTAGGTGTAACCCCCTACTTCCAAATGAACTGCGTCCGCCGCGGCGGCTCTTTCTTCGCCGAGCAAACGACAGCGGCCTTTGGCTTTCCATTGCAAAGTGACTGCAACGCCGACGGTTTACATTAAGCCGGAGCAGCCAATGTCAAAACCCTGGTTTCTGCATTCCGCACTTGAAATGCACCCCAACGCATTCCAACGTCGCACACGCCCCCCTGACCAAAGTCAACCCTTTGCAAAACGAATTCGCCCCTTTGCATCATAAATTAGCCCCTCTATGAGTCAAATTCGGCTCTTGGTGAACCGAATTAGCCATTTCATAAACGAAACACACCACTTTGTTAGCCGTATCAACCCTAAAAGAAAGTTGCAGTGATTAACCGCAATATCAACCCCAAAAGATAAAGTTACAGTTCAATCCTTTCGAAAACTCAAATGAAGATTTAAGATCCTGAATGCAGGAAGCGATTAGGATCCATGTGCAGAATGCGAATCCCGATTGAAATCCTACAATTTTGAACGCATCTAAGTGAGGGGAGGATGTCACCGACGATGGGCATTAGGCATTAGACGAAAGCTCGACACGTGTTATTGCCAAACCGTTATATTGTTGGTGAAATGTATGCAGTTGCGCCTCTTCTGCATGCACAATCGCGGGCGCATCGCAGCCAAAAGGGGGAGGAGAGGCGGAGGTGGATGAATAAGGTTAATTGTAATTCTATGAATGCAAATGCTGGGTTTATGTAAGCGCGAGTCGTGACGAAAGCCTCAGCCGAAAAGGACTTTACGGCGGAAGCAGAGATGACACATATCTCTTTACTGTTAATCCTCCGCCCCCTTCAGTTTAATTACGGTTGTTTCCATACGATAACTGTACCCATCACTGCCATTGGCACGAGGAAGTGAGCTCGGCAATTCAACGCGCTAAAACGCTGACAACTAATCGAAACGTACTCCGAGACTACACGTACCTTTCAAAGTTTTAAACAAATTGAGACTAAACAACATATTGAGGATATACAATTCCAAATTGGAACTAAACAACTCTAAATTCCTGTGCGGTTTAGTTCGAATTTGAAATTATTTCGTCCCAAAATGAGGTTAGGTTCTTGCTTATTATGGGGCAAAGGGAGTAGGTAATATAATTCCATCAACACGAATGACAGTACAAGAGATTTCTTCATTCCTTCTTCAAAGTTAACCACCACATTCATCAATTTCCCCCAACAGTTACGAAATTTTCGGTGAATCAGTTCGCTTGCTCGAAGATTTGCGGGCACGCGAATCGAACCAGCTCGAGCATCACAAAGTGGTCCAACCGCGGTCGCCGGCCATTATCTTTCTAGTCTCGGGTTTGCAGAAGGCGGAAATGAAGAAATCGCGAAGTGTATCACTTGAGAATCGGGCGGTGACCGCGTGCAATGCAGATGGCGTGAAAGAATTGGCTCAAGGTGGTCTGCCGACCGGGTGTGGTCAATCTCAATACTACCAGAAGAAACAGAGTGTGCCGCCAACTATCCGACTGGCTTTCCCAAGCACTTTCCTCTCCCACCTCCACCAGGAACCACTGGAGCAAATGAAATTTTCACCACCATCCAAAAACCAATAGCTACCAAGAACCGTTCAATCTCTCGCCCAGCAAGGGACCCCCATGGCCATTTTCTTCATATCGCTATAATTCCGAGCAAGGTCCCATATGTGGGGCAATGCCGGAGGAGTCGTCCTTAGTCCTCCGTCACGTCAGGCAGGTTCCAATCAGTTGGGTTCGGAAATCGAGATTAGACCAGGCGTTGGTCAATGATCTTGACATTTTCTCTGCTCCCCATTTCGAGAAAAAGCCGAATTGCAATGCGAGAATTACCAATTCAAAGGTCCTGTTCGTGTGGCCGCTGCATTACAATTCGGCCGAAACGCCTCGGCCGGAGAAATTTCTTCTCTCGCCTCCGTGAGCGGTTAATGGAGCGAGACTGAGTTTTTCACCGTCCGACGGATTTTTGCGCAACTCCCGATATTTGCGTCCGCGCCTAAAATTTTGGCCAAGCCTTAAGATGACGGCCAACCCCAATGTCACATTTTGCGCATTTCACTCCATCAAATTGAGAGCGTCCATAACAAAATTAGATTACCATAAAGTGATTCACGGTTGGGTTGTAGCTGAATATTATTTGAAAAAGTCGATTCCCGTTGCATTCTCAACAGATAGTGTATTATGCATGCTCCGGAGAAAGGTCACAGGTGATGTGAGTTGTGCCATCAACGAAAGGTCACATCACCTCCGTCGACTAAAAATGAAAGTTCCTGCCTATTAACGACGATTTAAATTCCGAATAGCCTGATGGGTGCGTTCATTCAAAAATTTTCTACTACACCAATCGCTGAAGGCAGCGAAATGGCGATCACTTTTCTTCATGGAAGGTATAGGGTTCAATTAGCAATAGCCCTTGGTCCACACCAACGACCAAGTCCTCAATAAGTTCATAATTCTTACACTTTCATAAAAGTTTTATCAGTAATCTGCGGGAGGGTGAGAATAATTTAGACAAGACAAAGAATTTCCAACAATATATAATCTAAAGAATGAATGTGAAGTGTATTGTTCTTGGGGCCCTTGAATTATAAAGTGGAAAACAGTGGCGTTAGCCAACGTTTAACCAGTAAATCGCAGTGTCTTTTCGAGAACGCTTCTAAGCAATGTTTTTATCTATAACCATTTGAGGACATTTTAGTTATTAATTAATTATTGATTTCACACGCGAAGTGCGTGTTTGCAAATACGGTTCAAACATTACACTATTATTATATTCATGTTTAATCTGTAAAAAAATATTTGTCTTGTTGCAATTGGATTTCGCATTATGTTTTGTTCTCGAATTATATTTTATAACTATATATTATCCAATCTTTCGCATTAATAAATATTTTAAGTGCTAAAGTAAAAGTATATTTTATTTAACCGTTCCTCAAAGTAAAATAAAAGTGGTTAGTATTAAAATCACACCACCAAAAAAATAAATAAAACATTTAAAAATTTACAATTGGAATGCAATTCGTTGCGCGGTGTATGTCAAAAAATGTCTAACACGTTTTTCACGGAAATTATCCGCTAATAATCGTGACGATGCGCGTCGGCCAATTCCTGTTGGGAAGCCGTTTCATGGGGATTTTCTTTCGAAATTTCACCTCACGAGCTTCCCAGGTGAAGACTCTTCAATGGAAACAAACAATCACGTCCGACGATCGCCCAAGAAAGGAAGTCACGGTCGAAGACCGACGTCCGGTCGAGTGGCGTCCGTTGTTGGCTGGTCTTCAGGCCAGACGCAGATGCCAACGCATCGGACGCTCGGGCAGAATCTCACACTCGGATGCCTATGCAAATAAGGCCGAAAATGAGCATGGCAGATCCGAAACACGGCCTTGGGGACGGCCGGTTCGGCTGAAAAGAGCACCCGCGAAAATTTGCACCTGCGAGATTCCTGGAGCCCGCGGCTCCACAATCGAAAAGAAAAGTTGTCCTCCTTGAGCCGTTGATGACGGTTAGGAGATAAACCAGAGGCCCCCGTGTTTACTAAGCGGTGGACCCGTTCTAGAAGCCGATGGTGCGAAGAAGAGCTGTGGCACACTGAACTAGTAATATTTGAAAACTCGATTTGGTTACATAATTACCATGCGAGGCGATCTCGCGTTCTTTCCAAGTTTTGAGGAAATCGAGAACGCCGCTTACCTTCAAGTTTAAAAAACATATGTTCTCTTGGGATGCTACCAAACCCTCATAAAATGAGTTTTTTTAAAGTTTTGATATTCGAAAACAGCCATTAGAAACCCAGAGAACTTTTTCTTCTCATCGTCAATCCACCATGAGGCTCTTTTGTAGAGGTAGTGAGAGTATGCACGTTTTTTCTTCTACAATCAATTTTGAATTGCCGGGGAGTTTTGATCGTTCGTTTTCTATTGCTGAATGGCTGAATCACAATGGTGAAGTAATCGCGCAGAAATGGTCACCACACCCATTTCAGGCGCTAACAGTACCTTGCCCATTATTTTTCCACTTGCTTAGACCGAACCGGCGTGTAACTGTCCGTTTATTTTTAATCGACAGCCAAGGAATCCCGCCTCAAGGTCCCGATTCTTTTCTCTCCGAGCTCGAAGCTTCAGGAAACCGACTGCAGCCATCACCATCGGGATCAATCCGATGGCGATGGCCTGACGCCTCTAAAACTTGACCGAGCGCTCCAAAATGACCGAGCACGGTGAAAGTCGAGCGCGTGCGGTATTTTTTCTCGTACATCGCATCGACGTTTTCACCGAAAAGGTCGCATCCGAGCTGGAATACCAAACATCGACTCCGATCCACTTGAACCAGCTCAATGTGTTTCTAAGCGGTCGTCCGATAAGTTGCGGCAAAATGGTAACATTTAAAGGCGCTAATCGTTCCAGTGGCCTATAAGATTTTGTCACTTTCACTCTTCGAGTGAAATGAAACGGCCGGCGGATGCTCAGACTGGTTGCCATTACGTAATCGGGTCACATCTTCACCCAGCTTCTTCAGCAACTCACCTGACGAAGCGTCAGGCCGCAAGACGGTGGGTCTCGTGTACCACGAGAGCAGCTGCTTGCGGGAAGTTGTAAGTTCTGGAAGAACATAATGGAACCATAAAGTTACGTGTTTCACAGGCGACCCGCCGCGGCGGAGACAAAGGTCCGCACGAAAGAGAGAAAGTGTCAAAGCGGGCAGAAATGCACGCTGGCCCGACCCGATCACTTTCACTCATATTGGTTCTTACCTTTTCGCGCATTCATCAGAATGGGAGATCGAATTGGGAATTCGAAAAGCCAATTTTGGTATTCGAACCTTGCGAATGCGTTCGTTGCCGGAATACTGAATTTAAGAGCAGGTAGTTCGAATTGACAACCAAATCAATTCTTATGGTGAACCAGCATTGGTTGCTGATGGATAAACCCATTCTCCTGCTTAAGTTCAAATTATTCCTCCGCCTAACGAAGCACGTTGATCCTCTTTTCCAAAAATAAACGGAATACTTTTTCTATGGTTGGAGCAACCGACCATTGCATTCAATAATCAAATTGATTGCGGGAATGTATAATCGACTACCTACTCATTAGACGTAACATTATCTTTCA
Source organism: Hydrochus callosus (assembly GCA_033557855.1). NCBI lineage: Eukaryota > Metazoa > Arthropoda > Insecta > Coleoptera > Hydrochidae > Hydrochus > Hydrochus callosus. The sequence continues at coordinate 38,436 of JAUIMY010000110.1, read as the reverse complement.
TGCAAATTACATTCCACTGACATTACAAATCAAACCAATGTGGCTGGTACGGTACCAGGAAAACACTCAATGCTACTGGGTCTAGTCAGTACCAGTACAAGTACCACCGGGGGAACTAGAATGTAGTTGTCAAGGTCACTAATTGGAAAAAGTGTAATTCGAGAAAAAAAAGCTGGCTGCCATAATACAATGAAATAATTAATTCACTTGGAGCAGTACCAACAACATAATATCTACCTCTGTTTATGTTACGAGCGGGTAGTACCCAAACTTGTAGTTATACTGTTTGATTTACAGTGGCGGGATTTAAGTTGCCTACTATGCAGACGATGGTACCGTAGGGAGGGATCCTCCTTGGTACCATCAGAGACCGTCAATCGTAATTAAACGGGTTGCTTTTAGCATTTTTTTGCATAGATTGCGCATATTTAGTCCCATATAGCACAGTATAAATAGCATTCGTAATGTATTTCAGGGGAAAAACGCTTAAAAACGCTTAAAAACGCTTAAAAACGCTTAAAAACGCGCAAATTCTAACGGAAATAATGAAAACAGCCCAACCGCGGAATTAATGTCCCGGCGCCTCCACCAAAGTGCACTCGATTTCTCGAGTTTCGATGCGCTTTTGGTGGACGCGAAAATTTGTAAAAACACAGCAGCTTAACAATAGGTAAAGACTATTCAGACTAAATAAGTTAGTACCTAGGTACGCTGAAAAGGGAAACAACCAAATAAAAGCCAACACATTTTTCAGAATTCAATTTACTTGATTCGCATTGGAAGCACAATTTTCTCACAAGTAGGTACCTATTTTCCCATAACCAAACCCTGGTGGTATCGCGTCAACAAATCCTCAAAAAGAGAAATTGACAAAGCGATACAATTGCAAGAAAAGCGTCCGTCTTCTTCCCATTGGACTATACAGCAGTTAACTGAAAATGATCGCAATGAATAATATGTCGCGAGAGTATTCGTGCCATAATTACCATCTCGCTAAATGCAGTGGCACGCATTTATCGATAGGAGAATCGTACGCCATTCCTGCAGGACACTCTATGACTTCTGTGAACCCTTTTCTGCACACTGAGGCTAGAGAACAGTCTGGACTTAGGCGGTACACTTGGCCTAATTGACATGAAACGTGAGGATCTAACATATCTGAAAATAATTTCAAATGTTATTTAGAATCTTCTTCTATGATTATACGTCACATTTTGGGAGTACTAGATATTAATATTATTGCTAAGAATAATTTCATGAAAACTTACGAGCAGGGACTTTCTGCAACTTCAAAATTGCAGCAGGAATCGAAGGTAAAGTAGTCGCAAACGATGGTTGGCCTGCTGTTCGTCCAGAACAATCAACGTTATATGGGTAATCGCAATATCCTTTCGTAGAAAATAAAAGTCCATCTGGGCAGTCTTGCTCTACGACGGTCTCGTCCCAACAATTCACGAATTTATGACAGGAATTTGAAGGGAATTGCCCCCTGGGTTTGATGCATTTGGATCGTAATTTTTCAACATCACCTGGCGGAAAACGCAAGTTCTAGCATAGAATACATAAATATAAATGAAGAAAATATATATTACCAAACACCCTATAATCATGTATTCCATAGTCTTTGATATTACCATAGACGTTTAAATCTAAAACTATTTGGTATATCAAACGAAGGAAAATTGGCATAAAAAACGAATTGTAAATTGAAATTGAAAAAAGAAATCCAATTGAAATACCCACCTTGTGTTGGTTGAGGAAGATTCACTGGTTGTAAGATTGGTTGACTAATAACTGGTGGTTGACTACTTGGTGCGGGTGGTTGAGCCACCGTAATTGGCGGAACTACCACTGAAGTTGGTGGGTTCGCTGTTGGAGGATTTACAGCAGGAATGGCAACTTCGTGAGTTAATGGAAATTCTGAAATTAATCACCGAAATGGTCGAAGAATCACCTGGAATTCATATTAGGTACCTTGGATCGGTTTCCCTCCGCAATCGACATTGTAAGGGTAGTCGCAGTATCCAGCAGGGTTGTACATCAAAGTTGGAGGGCAAAACTGCTCAACGACTCCATCATCCCAACAATTAACGAATTTATTACAGAATTTACTCGGGAATTGCCCTCGAGGATTGATGCAGTACTTCTTGAGGGATTCAGAATTATCAGAACCAAGTGGTGGATGGGAAGTTGGTACTGACGATGCTGGTCCTTGTGCAGAAGTGGGTGGGTTTTGCGTGGGATTTTGTCCAGGATTTTGTATTGCAGTCTGATTAGGATTTTGCGGTACGCTGTGAGAAGGAGTTAAGAAAATATTATTGGGATAAGCAAGACTAGGACTTTGAGATGGGGTTTCCACAGGAGGTCTATAATGTCCAGGACTTCCAGGAGGTGGCAGACTAATGGAAGCTCCGGGATTTGCATTATTTGACGATTGTCCTAAAATTGGATGATTTCCTGGGATCCTTATCCAAATTCCATCTGATGGGACATGTCCGTTCTCTGATGTAGGAGAAACTAGAGCGATTTGCCATTGATTAATGTTCAAATCCTTAGCAGGACCTACTGGTTCGAGTGGAGGAACTCCTGCAAATTTTTCTCGAATTATTGTTGTACTTTTCCATGCGAAGTTTTTAAACAAATATTGCATTTCTGTCATATCAGAACGATTTGGCCTGAAACACATATAAGACGCAAAGACGTGAAAACTTTTTAATCGCACGTTAAAAAGGTTAAACACTAGTAAGGGTTAAGATTGGCGAGTTCAACAGCAATAAAGAGGGATGATTAATTGTACGTTTATAAATAGACGGGATAAGCGTGTGTAAATTCCTCCAAGTCCCCATGAATTTGCATTTTACATCTTCACCATGAATCATCACAATTTTTAAACTCACACCCCCATTTATCAGGTTTTATGACTGCACGACTTGATATATTAATTTAATTAAGTTCTCTGCCAGCAGGAATCCAACTCCGCAAGGCATATCTCCTTCTGGCTTTATATCGAATTGTTTCGACGGATGGAAATTGTTTGTACTATATCAAACGGCTTTGATGGGAGAATTTAATGAATAATTTTCGCCCTTTTTTTTTGGCGCCATTAAAAACTCTTCGCCCAGTTAATCACGTTTCTCCTTTTGGAGTTGCGAGGCAGGGCCTAAATCAACGGACCTAATTTAATCCCGAATTAAATTTATAGCCGTTATTGAGATGAATTGAAAAGGTAGATAACTAGCCTGCCCACATCCGCACATCATCACGACCAATACCTGAGTCCTCCCACATGAGTCGGGAGAAAAACTGTTACACTTTTAAGACGGATCCTTTTCTGGACGCTGGCCAGTCTTGATTTGCATATTGTGGAATTAAATGCCCACGGTTTTAGATGGCACCGTGAGGTCGATGGCATCGGTAGGTTCTTTTTGGCGAAATGAGATAACATTGGTGGGCAAATTGGATAATGTTGGTTTCGTGCGTGGGAAAATGAGATAACATTGGCTTGAAGTTGAAAAACTTTATTCGCCACTAAAAATTGAAGAATTGAATGAATGAGAAAAGACAGATTTGCAAGGAAAAGGATTGCACGATCGTTTTGCGTTTCGCTGATTGAAATTCCCCCTGTATCTTCGATCTGGAAATACAACTCCCGGCTCGTTTAATCATTGAAGATCCCGTTTGAAAAAATACAGAGGAATGATTCGGTTTCCCGTTCTCAAGGTACAAGTCCATCCGTCGTCATAACTCCACAGGACACGACAATAAATACACGCGAGCGGCGATAAGACGACACGCTTTACCACCATAAATAATTTGGTGGGAATTGGTTGATGCAATTTACGCTTTAAGAGGACAGCCTTGCAATACTAGGCGATCCATCATGAATTTGCAAAAATCGTGAATATAAGAAACAAAAATTCCTGAGAATATTGAATGCCATCCACAATGATTGAATGGGTAAATTGTCACCGGAATTTTGGGCGAATTAGTCAAATTTTAGTAGAATTTCGATACATCAAACAGCTCGGAAAATTCACAAATGAAGTGCAGGCAAGAGGTGGTTGCAGCAATAAAATTGCCTCTGCAAATACACAACATTGTTCGCTGCCAACTCTTTAAAAGTCGGCCTCCATAAAATCCTGCGGAGCAGCCTTTTAAGGACACTCGAATGGATTCTATTATTCTTTGAAAAATCTCCAGGAACGTAAAAGGGGTGTACCCGAGATCAAACGGCATTTTTATGGGGAGAGAATTTATTTTAGTACTCATTCTCGAAACAAAGGCATCCTTTACTTTTCGACACCAACACGAAGCGAATTCTCATTTTCATTATACCCTCCAACGAGAAATTTTGAAAAAGAACATACTGTTACAAATTGCAATGAAATTCTCCCGATTAAGAAAAATCGACATACCTTTTAAAAACGGATTCAGCCGGGCGTTTCCCACCACCGAACCCATCAGGCAAGGAACTAAGAAAATCCAGGATGACATCTTCACTCTTCGAAATCTTCAGCCTTCAAGTTGGGACCAAACCGCGAGTTTGCTATGCCGCGTTTTATTTCAAAGTCACGGTCGTACCCTCCTATTATAGGCGCCTCTTCTCCCTCTACCGAGCGAGTTTCCTCCGTGGTCAAGTTTGCTCGGGGAAGAAGCGAAAAGCGAGGGCAAAAGGAGCCGACTGCCCACTTTTTCGCCATGCGTCAGCAACACGTCGTGCTTTTTCGGCACTCAGTTTGATTGCTTCCGAAATTAATCCCGTTCGGCCCTAATTCGCGGACCTTTTTCCATCAGGATTTAATTTAATTCGACGCGGGAACAACGAAAATATCTTTGGTTCCAGACGGGATAATGCGATGTCTCGAAGGCAGGGTGTAATTCGACGTTATCCGAAAAGATCGTGATTCGCGCGTGAAGAAAAACGTACCTTGTGGTACTTTTCAAGAGGCTTCGTCTGTGGGACGATTAGACCAATCTACACGGAATTAACTTTTGAAATTGGCGAAGAGCGGCATGAAATCCCTTTTTGGGATTATTTATGTGAGGCAGTAATGACCGTCTACTACTAACCTTCCTTGGCCATTTTTAGCGTGTCTGTTTTCTACAAGTTCAATTTTTCGCTTGTGGCCCAACAATTTCACTTCATTCATCTAATGCAAAATCTTTCATGGTGCAAGAAAAACAGTTTAAAAATCCGGTTGGGGAAGCATGATACTATTTTAGAGAAATAATCCACAATTTGAATAATTGCCGTGAAAATTTATACTACATAAAATAATTGAAAAAATAGGGCGACAAAAAGATGTTTGCGATCCCTTAGCGGTCGCGACTAACCGTTGGGAAAACTCTGCGCTTTGAAGGAAAACCAAGATTGAGCAAATCAATTTCGGAAAATTGCGCAAGGACAACACAAGGTAGGACAGAATGCGGTTTGTTTTCTCAAGTAAATCTATTTCTTTCGGGATATAATCTGTGGGTATGTACATTTTGATAGTTTGGTTCCTTGAAAAACCTGAAAACGGCTCGAAGACTTAGATAACAGGCGTGCTTTTATACAATTTTTAAAAATACGTGAGAACTGTGCAATTCCGCAAAAATTCTACCGTCTTCGCTGAAATCAATTATTTATGGATTAATTCAGCTCGAAAACTGAATTCCTAGATTTTCCTAATTAAAATATCCCTATCCGCGTACGGGCTTGATCAATTCCTAAGTTTTCGCTTCGAAGGGCGACCTTTACAGGGAAGTAGCAATGTGGGGTTTTGCTGTGGTCGTTGCGATCTCCGAGAGCCTGACGTCTATGGGAATCCTGTCGTCGTACAGCGTGGGGGCTTGAAGGATTATGCCTGCTGTTCCAACTAAGACGGCTAAGGTAAAAATCCAGAGGAAGAGTCTGTCCAAGACCATGGCGACGTACTTCCAATCTTCTTTGACTCTCGTCGAGTCTTGTTCCCTTTTAGTGTGAGCCGCTATGAATTTGACTCCGTCGATGGCTTTGTGTACTTCGGGACAGTGGTACCAGACCTGCAGCCCTTTGCACAGAGCTTCGCCGAGCATTTCCGGGACTAGGGGTGGGTTTCCGCTGTCTTGGAGCACTATGTTTGGGGTGGAGGTCCCGTGGATCCTGCAGGAACTCAGAGCTCCGGGTTCCAGTTCTCTGGGCGTTAGTTCGTCTCTTGAGCTGGCGGTGTGGAAGAGGTTGGAAGACGGATCTTCTAGGAGGTCACCTGAGTCGCAGTAGTAGCCCGGATCCCGGACTTCTAGGCCGTTGCAAGTCCTGACCATCACCCTTTGGTTGGAAGATGTTAAGCTGGAATTTCACAATGTTCGTGAAGATATTTTTTTGGAGAAAGTGTTGTTATGTTGTGTGCACAGCAAGAAATTGTGGACATCCTAAGAAATTCGAAATTTCCCCATGAAGTCACGCGAAACCTAAGGAGTTTCGTATATCTTGTGGACTCACCATCGCCTGTCCAACTGATAATGAGGCCTACGCATCACCAGCAATCTAGGGAGGATGTGGATGAAAACTCTCCGGACCCAGGGCGCCATCACGTGCGTTTGAGGTGAGCGGAAGTGTACGTTCAACACAACAACCGTGACGCATATGCTGCGAATAAAGTGGAAACTGTCTAACAATACAAGAAATTACAGTCCTATACAGACCTGAATGTGTCCAATATCATGGTGAAGAGGACGAATTTTCCCAGCAAAGGAACGACTAGGGACGTGGGAGGAATAATTTCGGCCAGCAGGAGGAAGAACACGGTGAGGGAGAGCAGGATGGATATGGAGAGGCTGACTTTTTCCCCGCTGTCGGAAGGGAGATAGAAGACGAGTATCGTCAAAAAGGATATTCCCATGCAGGGGATGATCAGGTTCACCGTGTAAAAGAGGGTTTTTCTGCGCATCGTGATGTTGAACGTGATGTCCAAGTACGGCTCGTCGCAGCAAGTGTAGAATTTCTCGTTCCTCACCGCCGGAACCTCGAGGATGTCCCATTCAACGGATTTGTAGAATTCACTCAAATCGACTCCTATGTCCACGGTGGTGGTCCCTTTAACCTCGTCTAAGTGCCGGAGGTCCACTTGAAAACCGTCGTAAGTCCAAGAGCCGAACTTCATCACGCAAGTCTGCTCGTCGAAGGGGAAGTACTCGACGTCTATTTCGCAGGAGGACTTGTAAATCGCCGGCGGCTTCCATTCGACTCTTCCGGTGAAATTGAGGGTGGCTTTCGTGGCCAGGGTCACCTCGAAGTTTCCATCGGCACTGCAATCGATTAGGGTTCGTTTCTTCGCACACAGTTTTAGGGGATCGAGATAAATCGCGTACTTATTGTAAAGGACGATGTCCGGCCTCCAAATGTGATCGGATGGCACGTGCAACATTTCAACTCCTCCGTATTCCTTCGGGTCCCATTTGAGCTTGTAATCGAACCAGGACTGTTCCACCCATAAATTCGTTGTCATTATTTGGTTTTTCAAATTCTGTTGGGAACAATTTCGTTGAGGAATGGTCTATGTACAGCGGAAATGTAGGACAAGATAAAATCGAAATGCAGTGGTGCGAAAATATCTCTCCCGTTTCGAAAACCAATTTTCGTAGCCTGAAGGAGAAAATTGGGTTCATCCCTCCAATTCGCCAACGGGAGGTTTGGGGCAACGAATAGCTTTTCGGCCTACAAACCCAGGTATTGGGGAAAAATACGCTTGGGAGTTGCTGGTGAACAAAGACTTCGTTTGTGGGGTTAGAATGGTGATGTGGAAGATGGGGGAGCGCGAGAAAAATCGAATAAATAATGGTGCGAGTGTTACGTGAAAGTGTTCTTTTAATTGTGGGCTTGTGAAATATGGGGTGTTTCAAGGTAAATTGCGGCTCATTCCGTTCCTCATATATGTTAACGAGTTTCCGCAGTTCTTCCCATTGTATGTGATAGCTTGGGGGGAAGTTCTGTGATCTGTGGCAATAGCATAATGAATAGTCTAATCAAAGAGAATTCTAAGAGCATCGGCGATATCGCGACTCTTCACTAACAACGTGGTACCTAACTACTACCAAGGGACCATCTAATTCCATCATCTTTACTATTCTGTACGTAAGCATAAGCAAAGTTACCAATAAAAAATTACCCTACGTTTGTAAAAATAGAAAAGGGTGTGGAAATAACAAAGTCACAGGTATGACGAAGTCGTAGAAATTGCGAAGTCGTAGAAATACGTATTTTTGTGCACGAAATTGAATGGGAGAACGCGAGTTTCGCATCATGAACGAAACTGGCACCAGAGGCTAATGGTGATGTATTATCTGCAGATGGGGATCTTTCACCAACTAATAAACCGATCTTCAGCCGCGACTGATGGCCCTCGATTGCTAAATCGATACAAACTAATATCCGCTCGCTGACATTTCGCAGATAACACCCGATAAAGAGGCAATATGTGTGGTAACTGCAGTGATAAGTTTGCCTGGCGGCTGCTTCGCCCCCTCGAGTCTTCCGCTCAAGAAGTTCCACATGCACGTTATGGGTGCTTTATCAGGCTCTCTCCGCCTGGAGTTCGTGAATAATTAATGGGGGATTAATGGACGGAAAGAGCTCAGAGAGCATCCTGCGAAGGGCGCACTTGTGAAGGATGTTCTTCCTGAAACCGCGCCAATCGCGAAATGGACCTTCTCCTCCCGCATTCATTATTCACCTCACGTGTCCCCGAGGGAAAGTTCGAAAGCCAACGATTGGAAAAAAATCACCCTCGGGCTTGCGGATGAAGAGTGTGTGTAAGTTTAATTGAGTCCGGGGGAAAATTGGCGCGTTGTTTGAACCTTGGCTAATTGGGGGAAACTTTCCTCGCTTTTTTGCCACCGAGGACTTTGCTAAACCCTGTTGCACGCATATTCATAAGACCATTATAAAAGTGAACAAAAATGTCTTTGCCCAGTGATGACGCCAATGAGTTTCATATAGAACTCATTCGTGGGGTCAAAGTTTTCCCATGCAAATCCCTATACAGCGCGTTAATATAAATGCACTCAGTGAGTTTCATATAAAACGCACTGGTGCCATCATTGAGCATACAAAATTTTAGATAAATTCAAAGTCTTTGGTAAAATCCAATGGATATGTAAAATTAACTAAGGGTGCACTCACCACATCGATTAGCTGCGATAATTTGAGCTTGATTTTCACGGTTAGAGCATCAGTTACGTTTACCACAGGACGAACTAACTTGTTGTAGTTGGAGAGGAGATCGTCGTAGAGGCGTTTGGCGTCTGGATTGCCCAAACAACCTTTTTCCAAAAAATTTATTTGAGATACAATAGAAATATATTGACGCCATAAAACAACTTCTATTTTCTCTGGAAAGAAAACGATCACTCACCTGATATCAGGACTAAAACGATCCACATAATCCCAACAAGGCTCTTCATTTTTCCTGAGCACACTGACTTCCAATTGGGGCAAATCAATCCACCGATGGGATTAATGCGAACAATGTGCTCTCAGATCGCCCTGCGAATCCTTCAAAGGGGTGGATTCTTCAAGCCTCTTCCATCGATTTTTCCGAGGGAGTAGATGGAAAATGCGAATTACCACCCAGATTCTGATGTTTCTCATACAACTCGGCTCGAGCGAAAAGAGAAAACCACCCCCATCCATCAATTGCAGGGACCAGACGTCCACTGCACACTACACCCCGTCATGAAGGTATCACGAGCCCTGCTGGGGCGACGACTACTCTCCGCGCAAACTCCATGCACCTGCAGGAATGATAAACGACCCGCAACCTTTAAGGGCCTCGAGGGTGAAGTCCCGGTCGTTATAAAGTATTCACGACAATATTGTTCCGCTGTGGGAATTAGGGGAAATTTGGGTATCGTTTTTTTTCCGTTTGTTGCGCCCTTCGCCAAGGACTAACGCCAATGCGTCAGAATTAATTGAATTCTGGAATTCGTCCAAGATATGAGACGATTATGCGAAGTTTGGAGGATTCTAAATGGGAGGATTATTGGGGGAGGATTTCATCCTTACGGTTGAGGAATGACTCTGCAGTTCAGATCCATACCCCACCCTTGAAGATTCATCAAGTTTTCTAATTAATTCTCCAATATTACTTTTTAATGCAGAATTGGAAAACTATAGGGAGGCTCTTATACGGAGAACGCATAGGGAATTCAAACAATTGTTCAACTGGAAAAATATTTATATTTGTTCGGAAATTGTAGCATATGTATATGGAATGGCTCCTCCTTTATCTCGATGATGAAAGTGGTTTTTATATTTTTAGGTCCCTTTTAATGAAATAACTAGCTATTTCATGCTATTTGGACGGAATTATATGCATTAACAGTAACATATATACCATATAAGATAGTCACGTTCATAGCTAATTCATTCAAGAGATACTTACCAGAAATTTTCATGTCCCTTATAGATCTGTTGAAAAATAATTATTTTGATATCGCTTTTTTGAAATACCATTCAAAATGAGGATACCAATTCGGTAAAAACAATTTTTATTCATAAGAAAAGTCCATATAAATAATATTGTTTAATAAATTGTTAAATCTTTACAAGTCAAAATCAAAAAGCGATTGTTAAACCTCCAGCCGACTAAAAATGTTCCTCCTAAAAATGACATCCCGCGGTCCTAATGTTACTTACGTCTCACGAGGATACACGTAACTCTATGTACAGAACAGTCGATTTACTTCGACACTTTGGATAGACGGTGACTTTACGAGTTAACTATGGCAAAACGAAGCGCTTCTAAATGAACAGACTTTACTCGGACATTTCACATGATCACAAGTGTTAAGAGATCCAATGATGAAACACGCCGGTCATGTTAGTAATACTGCCGCAAAGTAATACGCATCGAGTGTCCGTTCCGAAAACAAACCATCGGTCCGGGATGTAATCCGAACCGTTCTCCCGACAATCCGAGGCTGACCACATCTCCGCATAAACATCTCCAATTTCCCGATTCAAATTAATCTTTGATTTAAATTAGCCGCAAGTTTCCAATGGCAACGAATTCCGCCTCAACATCACAGATATTGCACTTAATTTCTTCGAGTCGCACTTCTCCTTAGTTACAAGTTGTTCTGCAAGAAAGACAGCAGGGTCGTCTCGTAATGCTTGCTCGCGTCCAGATGCCGCAGGGAGTGCCTCTCGTTCGGATAAATTTGCAGCTGGTACGGTTTGCCTGCTTTAACTAAAGCGTTTATCAGCTGGCTCGTGTGGTAGAAGTGGACGTTTTCGTCGATTAGGCCGTGTATAATCAGGAGGCGATTCTCCCTGGAAACATAACGACCGTTTCCTTATAAATGAATGCATTATTATTATTATACTCTTCAAAACCAAGTTTGAAGAGTATATTAATTTTTTATATGTGCAAAAATCGTTCTGAAAAGCATGATACATATCTAGAATTAATATTTATACATGGAGTCTCACGGTTCAATATTAGAAGGATTACGTCTTTGTTATTTCAGGTGGACGTAATGTGTATAATGTATAATGTATAATGTGTACTATGTAATTCTGTTCCTATTTTAGTATTAGCATTGCGTTTTTGCATTTCATGGATATAAAAATGAATCAATGGGTGAATACCTCCAAACGCCAGAAAACATAGTTCCATTTTGATAAATGAAATAAAATCAATATTTTCAATGAAAAACTGGTGGAAAAACTTGGTTTACCATCTGGAAATTTGCTGGGGATACTTCATTTTTTAATTTTGTAACTTTTCTTAATGAAATGCACAACAGAGGAATGACGCCAGGGGAATGACAAAAAAGAAATTATTTCCAATTATAATTAAACGCTCCATGAGCTATATATATAGCTATATATAAAATAATAATCTGGCGGTAATTTTATATACTACGACTAAGTTAGGAAATTTACTCACTCTTCAGGAAGGCGGTGGATATGTGTCAAAACTGATCCCTCACTGTACCCTAATTGGTTGTTCTCCGGCAAATCCATATATCGTTCGGTGTATCCCGTATCGTACAGATTCCAATTAGTTACGGGAGCACCCGCCACAGCTACCTTGAACACGTCCGGATGATGGATTAAGCCCATCAGACTCAAATAGCCGCCTGGAAAGGGAAACAAAAATTACGAATGCAATTTGAATGTCGGTTGCGTCGTTATTACCGTACGACCATCCATATATAGCTACTCGATTCATGTCGATGTAGTCAACAGTGTTGGAAAGCCACTTGAGCACTTCTATTTGATCGTTGAGCTCCACCGTGCCCATGCGGCCCTTCAAATGACTCTCGAAGAGGAGACCGCGATGCTGCGAACCTCTGGAATCGATTGCGACAACGCAATAGCCTCTCGCAGCGAGCATGTGCATACGTAATTGTCTCATTCCCTGTAAATAATTTACATTTCATACAGCAAGACAAAAATTAATTTAAATCAGTAGGTAACAATTTAAAAAGCATATTTTTACCTTGAACGTATTGGACACAAGTTGTACTTCCGGCCCTCCATAAACGTTCAACACAGTAGGGTACTTGACTCCAGGACGGTAATTGTGCGGTTTGAACACCATAGCGTAGATCGTATGTCCCGAAGCGATTTGGTGCTTGAAGAGTTCCGGACAGTACCGGCTGTTGACGGGCGGACTCGCTTCAAGCAGGTACCCTATCGGAGTCAAGTTAATTCCATCCACCGCACTGGTCGCATGGGTCACTTTAAATACTTGGCACGCAGGAGCTTTCTGGATGTTACTGTAAACCGACACTAGCATGGTGCAGTCTTTGTTGAAGTCTATCGAATAGGAGAAACCCGGTCGCGTCAGCAGCCTCACTTCGCCCGGTTCCTTCAAGGAAACTACGTACAGATGCCTTTCTAATGGGGTCTCACGCAACCCGATGAAATACACCAAGTCACGCTCCCCATCGACCCATAAATTCTGACCGATCACTTCCCAGTCGCCCGAAGTGAGGGCAACTCTTTTCAATATTTTAGGCTGGAGGAAGACGTAGTCCATTGGTTCGGTTGTTTCCGCGACGCCGTTGGTATAGGGCATTATTTGCGATGTGACTAGGTATAAGTGGCGGTGGCCAGTGTCTTCCGAAGCCCAGATGAACCGCACTTCGTTGGGTTCCGTTGATGGGAGGAAGTGGAGGAGATCGTGCACGTTCACCCAAGCGGGGGAGTCTTGGCTGTAGATGACCTGAACGATCGGACTGCCGGAAGTTGAGCCGCTGGTATCGTCGTACATAGGAAGTACTTCGGTGAAGTTGTTCAGCGAGAGGAGTATTAAGTCCAGGCGCTGTTGGCGCCTGTTGAGGAGTTGAACCCATATGCTGGAAATTGGCATGGTGAAAATGCAAAATACTTGTGTGAAAATTAAAACAAACTGGAACGGACTTTTTCTAATAACAAACTTTATTTAATTTTTAAACGGTATAAACGGTAATGTAATGGTAACTTACTATTCGGAATCTGGTGTCCACCCAACGCGAACAATGTACTCCATCCAAGGGAAAAGCATCGAAAGGGAAAACTGCAATTCCAGCATACAAATATCCACGATTTGCCTTGTTTCGCTCACTTTGAATTCTATCATTTTTAAGTATGATTTGGAGTTCGGACAGCCAGCTCTAGGAAACCGGAATTCTTCAACTTCACCGGCTTCTGACTGAGAGGACGGGAAAGCGAATATCTTTACATCCCCATCATCCACTTCTTCATATAATATCCTATACGTTCCATCTAGGAAGAAAGTGATTTTATTGCGATGAGCTCTAATAAATGACAACTAGAGCTTTATTAATTTAAATTTTAGTAAAGTTTAATTCATTCGTTGGAAATTGCTTTACCATTGCACGTGGGCTGCCACCAATAGCCCTGATACCTGTTGAACTCTTCTTGCATAACATATGAAGGTACACCTGCGGATAATGGGTCGTCCGCTAAGCTCCTGCCACCTTTGTGAGCGTAAGTCAACCGAACGTTACACCCAGAACCGGTGTGCGTCACCCAAATGTCGTCGTTGCATACATAGGCGACCAAATCGGGGTTGGATGGACAGATTTGCGAGCTGAGTTTTGCTCCGGTGGAGGTCATCCGTAATTTGTTGGGGAACATTGGATTGTTTTGCTTTAATGAGATAAAATGAAATTGGGAGCTATCTATGATTCATATTTTTAGTTTGAATTTGCTTATAATATGAAAACAATCTGACTATGGGCTAATCGTTCAAGAGTAGTTTAACAAGGGATTAACTTAAATTTGGGTTCATATTTGACAATTTTTACAGTTATATTTGAAATCCTCTATTTTAATTTGTTACTCAAGGTTTTTGTAAGAAAAATATATGTACTTTTTCTTTTCTCTGTAGTGATCGCTTGTAACATTTTGTTATGACGGGTAAAATACATTCTTGGACGTTTTTAAGTGACATTTGATTCTGCGATCATCAGTTCAGTGCGCTCAGATGAAATGTTTGTAAAACATGTTAAGGTTACGTTGTGTTTGTTCACTTTATTTCCATCAAAAGAGGGCTAAAGAATGGGACGAAAATGTTAGACAACTAACTCAATGATTTCGACACGAAAACTAGAGCGAAAGCGGCGACCACTCCCAGATCAGAACTCGATGGCGCGCCCCTTTTTTGGCCGCAGTTCCCCAGCAGCGGTTGCCACGACTGCCCCCTGATGGGTTCTCACCCAACCCATCGGGCTCTTTGACAACTGCAAGTTACTAGAAGTTGAATTTTTTCGGTCGGGTGTACCAACTAAAGTCTGAGCGGGAAATTCAACCTGGCAACAATCCTTAATGATCTCACGGTATAAGACCGCAATTATTACCCATATGTTAATACAGTCGAACCTCTATATAACGAAATTCTCCCTATAACGAATTTTTAATACAAACTTTGGATCTAGAACGTAGTTTGTGTGCTATTTCGCCTCTATATAACGAAACCTATAACCTATAGCATCTCTATATAACGAATTTTATCAGTATCGGTGCACAAAATTTGTACTAATACATATTTACGAAACAAGCATTAAATATCGTTCTTAGAATTCAGTGTTTTTTTTCTCTTTGGGTAAATGCCAAAATCCCGTAAGCATTTAAGGGAGCAAGTAATGAAACTTGTAGGGTCAGTTTGGAAGACTTTGATTTTGGCCATCCATTCTATTCTTAAGAATGAAAAATTGTAGGGAAAGATAAAAACTTTTGGACATCTTGAGGAAGATGTAATCAGACCTTTGTTTAAAGATTACTTAGGCCCAGTTGTTCATAGCAAGTTAAAGTGAGCTCAAATTGACATAGAATTAATTTTTATAAAATTTATCCAATTTCTCTACATAACGAAATCTCCATATAACGAAATTTTTGGTGAATTTATGGTACTTCGTTATATAGAGGTTTGACTGTATATTGCATTATCTTTTTTTATTTTCGCAGTAACTTGAAAACAAACGAAAATCGGATAACATTTGAGGGTATATTATTTTCATGTCTACAATACACTCCTGTAGTTTGGTCTGTTCCTCCCGATTCACCCTATATGACTATTATCATTACTTCAACTGGGGGAAAGGGAACATACTGTAACCCTATTCAAAACTCAACATAGAAAGATGAGAAGGAATAAAAAAGAATGTCTCACCGTATTCCCATTGTCCACACATTGGAATAGGCTGCTCGCAGCTGGAAATATAATCTTCCCAGATTCGCTATGCATCTCATAAGAAATGATCCCCCACGTAGTGAGGCGCTTCCGCTCCCACAGCAGCTGCTCCTCCCTCGAAGACTTATTCCCTGAAGCCAGACTAGGGAAATTGGCCTCTATAACGGTGTGCCAGAGGAACCGGATGCCAGAAGTCAGCTGGTTCGAACTCGGTACGTCCGCATACAGAAGCGTAGTCTCCCAACTGTTCTGCGGCGTACTAAGGAAGTACACCCTGGTCCGCCCATCCTGCAGGGTCCGGAACGAGATGGATCCAGGGACCATAGTGGAGAGGCTGCAGAGCTGACGCCGCAGGTCACTCACCACAGTCTTCAACTCGGACCAGGAGAGTTTGCAGTCGGCAGACGGTTCTCCATCCATTTTATCAGCAATTCGAAAAACTTCGTCGCACTTGCTCAGGAGGTTGCGTATTTTCCACAAGTCATGCACTGCCGCTGAATGTCCGTCACTTGCGTCGTGCGTCCGGCCTCTTTGTGTTTAGACTCATTTTCGGAATGTGGGATGAAGGGGAAAGTGCAGGAATTTACGAGCAGATAACTTTTTTCGCGACCCAAATAACGAAATCTAACCTTCAATTCGAGACAAAAGAACGTTGACAGTTGCGGGGAGAAACGGAAAAACCCTAGATTGCTGTCGGACCATTGACCCAATATTGTGTCAACATTCCAATTGGAATGTGACGTCACTCGAGAGCTGATTGTGGACTAATAACGTTTGCCTCTTCTAAACTATTAAATTTTATGTCTCCGTGTTGTGCATGGGAGTACTTCCGAAATATGTTTATTTGAAAATATGTTAGTTTGCGTTAAATTCCACCAAAATCTATGGTCTGATTGAGGTAAATTCACAGAGGGCGCTCAGATCTGTACATGAACTTGGAAAGAATAATGGGGATGTTTACGTCTTGAGTCATCTAGGGATTAAGATTTTCACGAGCAACTCACAAGCAGTATCATTATTTAAGTCTACTTAACCACTTAACGAGTCCTTAGAAATAGATTAGGGATAAGAAATATTTCGGAAATACTCGATAATTATCCTAATTTCCAAAAAATTATTTCAAATGACAGCTGTCATTGCTAATCATCGATAGTAAAAAGATAGATGAATGTCTCCAAAGTCAATCATGGACTTAGTAAAATTAGCGCCATCTACCCATGAATAACCGAAACTCCGGCAATTATTTTTGCGCGGGAGTTTTAAAAACGTCCCATATTTATGTACGTAACATTTTCCGTGCATGTCTTGCATATTTTATGAGTACTCAAACGTTTCCTATCAAGTAATCATCGGCAAAAGTGCAGTCACGAGAACGAAATGGGATTTTAACAGGGAGGGAAAAAGAGACATTCTATGTCCGCAAACAGTTAGTACCCCGGTTAGTGGCGCCCTCCAATGTATATTCGATTTATTACATTTGGATTCCTTTCTAGAATTTTCTTCAAATGACAGTTGAATTCCATTCCTAACTTCGCCTCGTTGTGTTTTCAAAGTGCATGTGTTTTTGGCACATTTCGTTTGAAATTCCTTTTAACTTGTCAATATTTAACGGATCCGTCAAATAACCCGGGAAAAATGGCTGAGAGAATTGCAGAGGTATAGTAGTCGTATGTCCCATTTAACGTATAACTCTGAAAAGCGCTCTCTTTTTGTTAGCTGAAGAAAGACATCCAGGAGTTGGAAGCTTTGCAAAAGGAAGCGAAGAGACAGAAAGTCAAGGACATTTTAAGTATAGAGCAGAGAAAGCTAATTGCTGAGGTCACAAGGCTTGAAGAACAGTACAATAATTCCTTAACACCGTCGGTCACTACGAATGGAGCTGGTGCTCCTAAACGTTATCTGGTAAAATTGAATAATTACGGTGAGTAAATCATTAATTCGTGTTTCCTATTTTTGTATGTGCATGGTTATCTGACTGTATGGTTGTATTTGTATATCTGTTGATTATTTCTTCCGTTTTACAATATAAAACAATACGTCAAAAACAATTTTATATGAATAGTTGGTCGAACCAATTAATAGGGACCAATGCACCGCTCCCCATTAACCGGACTCGACTACATTCTTAAAAATTACATTTTATAAAGTAGATTTTATTTTTCACAGCTTGGGATCAGTCGACTAAAGCAGTCAAATTCTACGTTTCCTTGAAAAACGTGCAGAACATCGCCCCTGAAAACGTACACTGCAACTACACCAGCAAATCTCTCGAGTTGTCCATCAAAGATTTGGACAACAAAGATTACGTTTTCACCATCAAGAACTTGCTCAACCCCATCGTTCCGGAGAAGAGCACGTGGAAAGTGAAAACGGACACCGTTTTGGTGACTGCCGCTAAAGAGGCGGAAACGAACTGGTCCCACGTCACCGAGTTGGAGAAGAAAGCGAGCGAATCGAAGCAACTCGGCTTGGAGAAGGATAAGAACGCCGATCCGTCTGACGGGCTGATGTCGATGATGCGAAACATGTACGAGAAGGGCGACGACGAGATGAAACGGACAATCGCGAAAGCGTGGACGGAGAGCCAGAGTAAGGGACCCGCCTTTTAATGGCAAGTCATTCCTAATTATACCCTAATTATAAGTGCAAACGTTTGTCAGAACCTTCCAATAAAAAGTTAAGTCGATCCGGCGTTTTTTGACACCACGTATTCCAATCTGAAATAAAAAAATTGCAATTTCATAATGAATCATTTATCCACCAAGCCATTAATCGAACCTTACAAAAAAAATTACGTCATGGCTTAAAAGATTTAAAAAACGCTTATAAAACTGCCAATTAAGGTGCTATGGACAGTATTCCATACTTTATGGCCACCCTGTACGTGCATTAAGTGGTTTGTTGTATAAAACTGTAATGATACATCATTTATATTTTTTTAATTGATAATTGTTGATGGAAAATAAAAGTGGATATCCATAAATAATAACTAGATCTAATTTTCCCAAAGTACGGGATAATAAATTATTAGGTGATGGCTGGTAATGAGACGTATAGCAACTTTAAAAAGTTTTACTCTCCCTAAAATTCCAGGATACATTTTTGTGGTAACTGGTGCACGTTATGGGAAACTGTGAGCGGAATGTATGCAAAATAATAATCTCTTTGGTTGATTGCACCTACACTTAAGGGATCCTAGCCCAGTAATAAAAAAATACGATCAGCCCTCAAAAAACAAGTCACTGAGAGAGCGGCAAAATGGCATAATGATACTTTAGAGGTAATACACAGCTTCATGAAAATAAGGGCTCCGGTTTCGGCAGCCCTCGGAAGATTTACGTACAGCCAATACGTATCGTCAAACCGAGGAAAGAACGTAAAAGTTCGAACGTGACGCTTCAACCGCAGAATACTTTAGCTTCTTTGCTCGTCTCTTGGAATGTGCTGGACATCTGCTCGTGCGTCCGCTTCATCAAGGAATCCATGTCAGTTATCGTCAAGCCTTCTGTTGAAATTGGGGGTAATGTGGTGATGATGACATTACCTAAAAATGTATTGTATTTTTGGACTACTATTACAAAACGCTTGTTATGGATAGGAGTTTGATGATGGAACAGAAAAAGTTAAAAACAGTTCTCACCTTGATCAAACTTGTGTTCCTTATCATCTAGGAAATAATACTGACTATAAACAACGGGCAGTATAGGCAATTGAGCTGATATTGCCAAGTGAAAGGCGCCTTTTTTAAAAGCGTGTATACGACCGGTGTTGTGCCGATGTCCTTCAGGAAACACCCAAAGCTTAATCTACGACAAAAAATTAATGTATTCCAAAACAAAATAATGAAGGCAATTCTTTCCAATGGATATGCATCAATTTTTTTTATGCTAATGCGGATTAATATTTTAGTGATGTATAAGTTCCAAAGTACAAGGTTTACGAAAAATTTTAATTGGTAATCAATCACAATGATACATTTCGGTGGAGTTTGATCTCGAACGAAAAAATCGACATTGGTCGTATTGCGCAATAGATTGTGTTACAAGGTTTGTAACTTAAGGTGTCTGATAAGGAAAGAGTTCTTTGGACTAGCAATTAAAGTGCGTCCGTGCATCTCCGTTTGCGCATCGCATTAACATTATGCATCTTTGCACAAAACCTTAAAAGGTTTGAAATAGATGAAGAGCCAATGGAAGAACAAAAAGGTGACTCACTTTGTTTTTCTTTATGTGTTCCTCGGCTTTGTTCATTGTGGATTTTGCATGCTCACTCGTCGCCCTATCTATGAAAATCAGACCGCCTAACCAGGCGGCTAGTCCAAAGGGCCAGGCATAGAGCAGCTCCTTTTTAGCGATCACCGTGCATTTGTCCATGATATGCCAAATGTCGAACATCCCTAGAACGTCTAGGGCACTCTGGTGGTTCGCAACTATCACGCAAGCCTGCTCTTTCTCGAGGTATTCCTTGCCCCTGAGGATCCATCGTATTCCGATTACAGGAGACAGAACCCGGCAGAATATTGCAGCAGTGCTGAAAAACGCAATGCTTTGATTAGTATTTCGATTTTCTTATTGGAAAATCGTTCGAACTCCTTCTGGTCTATGTTGGAATAAATACTATTAACGGATGTCTTCAAAATACAATAAGTCTATTCGTATATCGTAATTAAAAATAATCGTACGCAAGGTTTTTAACGTTCCTGAAGCGCAGAAGAAAATGGGGAATCATCAAACTGAAAGTTGTGTAGATGACCGATATGAATATGCCGAATTTCAAATTGTATTTCAAAAAAGAGCTTGCACGGCTCAGATACACGATCATTACTACGAGGATTATCAAAAGGAGCGTTAATTCCATCTCTGCACTTAACGTAACCACAAGTGAAATTGAAGCAGGTCTGAGTCTTTTAAATTTATTGAAGGCATCGTAAAAATCCCATTTTATTCGATAGGGTAATGTTAAATGAGTATTATTGCTCATGAAACGAGGTGTTGGTGTTATTTTTCAATTTAATTGCTTGCTTGGTGTTCGGGAGGAGGAAGTAGGCAGGAATCGCATTAGTGCTTTTTGAGATTCGACGCGTTGTGTTGTAAATAATTCCAGTGTTTGTGTGAATTGTTTGTAACAATTATTAGGGAAGAAAATGCTGTTCTTTACTATTTCATTGTAAAAGGATATTATTTTTAAGTGAGTTGTATTACAATGAAATCGATGATATCTCTTTAAATTGCCTGGGTGCGTGAATTATTAATCTGGTGTAGGACTGCTGTCGTTTGCACTACACCAGATTAATTATTAAACGGACGTAATCAATACAGGTCTATCACCACAAATGATTATTGCTTAGACGCCTACTAGAATGAATATAAATTTCTCTTTATTGCTGTTAAGGACAACGCATTTTCCATTGATGCGTTGTTTGAGTGGCACATAGAATTTATGCTATGGCACAATTTATTGAATCGTAATGATGCAATAATCTCTGGTCCAAATAAACCTAAGAGGATGCAACCTTTGTTTCTCGCTTATCTCGAAAATACTCGATGATATTTTTTCGGTATCAAAAATGCACGATCTGACTTTGGAGATCAGAAGCGAGATAAGTAGCAATGCATTGAGTGTGAGATAATCAGATTTAATACGGAGTGGGCGTCACGTGAATTTGCTCTGTATTTTATTCGTCACCAATGAATTTGACGCTCTTGTCATCAATTTTGAATACATTATACAATAGAAATGGTGAATTGAAATAGCAAATATCCCCAATTAAACTCAATCCCTAGGGGGACAATTAATTCCTGTCGTAAGGCACCGATGAATGATTCATTTTCTGGGAAAAAAATCGATTTTTCTTTATCACTAAATGACCACTTAGTCTAAAACGTGACATTGTTTTTTGTCGTAAGCAGGAGATAATTCTTTGTGTGGAATATCTCTCATACTTTGGGTAATAGGTCACCCATTGTGAAATAAAGACAGAAATATTTAAACTAAGGGTATAAACACAGAATTAAATTGTTCTTTCGAAACTTTTCTTTCCTGTAAATTAATTTGTTCACTGTTTTCTAGGTAGCAATGAGAGTCTAAAAAAGGAGTAAGTGTTAGAATATGGGTATGTACTTTCGTTTAAACCATCTAGGAAATTTAGAATGTTGGAACGCATATTCATTTACATTGCCTGTTTGTTATCAATAACTACATGAACTGACCTTGAAAAAACATTACTTAAACGGTATAGATTTTTTTCTAATACTAATGATAGAGCAAATGTTGGGGAACTGAAAAATATGTGTGTGTTCTCTTTATGCAAAAGTGAGACAATTTACAAACATTTCCGACAGATAAATATTATGACAAAATCCAGAATAACAGAGAGTCCAATATAAACACTTTGAGGAAGAAGCAGTGTTTATCTTCTGCCTGATTTATCTATTTTTAACTACAAACACAAACATTAAATTTAGGTGAATAGACCAAACGTTTAAATCTCCTTAATGATAAGAAAGTAATTCTTTAGGAATAGTAGCCACAATCTATAGATAATGCATTATCACCAAAATCCAATGGTATACCAATCTATTATACACATTGTATTTTAAGATTGCTCTAGTTTCTTGAAATTGGAAAATGATAATATTAAGTATACTGTCGTAATTAACAATCAATGGTACTGTACATTTCAAAACGAGGCTCTCAAACAGATTATATTCCTAGATTATAAAAGTGCTATTAAGCTTTATCAATTATTAAAATATCAAATAACTGTAGATAAATTTAGCAGGTCAAATGAAAAACAGTGCACTGCAAAATGTAATTTTTACGAAGTCTAAAGGCAGGATATAACAAACATTCTCCTTCAAATAACGTTTCAAACATTATATATCATTTGAAAACATATATTAGTTTAAAACATTATATATTAGTTTAAAACATATATTACATTTAAACATTGTATTCTGATAACAATTCAGAAAAGTTCAATAACAAAGTGGCTCTTGCACGTGCTGGCGTTCTCAGCTTAAGTTACCCAACTAACGTAAACAAATAGAGTTTGATTAAAAATAAAGCAGATTCCTTACACGAGATTCATCACATTCCTAGGCCGAAACGCAAACACCGGTATCAAAATCGTCGCGTTGAATGAAACGAACAGATAATAGATGAGGAACTTAATGTAGTATCGAAACTGTTGACTAGACTCGTATAGAAAGGGCAGGAGAAGGACCAAGACGGCCGCCATCACCTCACAGTAGCACATCGCTCAAGCGTTTGAAGAAAATGCGGCCGATCTGTTCACTTCATATGGACGATCGTCCCTGTTTGACAACAAAACTGACACTGGCATTGACAGTGACATGTGACAGCTAAATAATTGATTGAAAAATGCGGCTGGGGAAGGGATGGAGTGAACTGAAGCTAGTTGTGATTCTGGATCGATAAACGCGTCTTACAAACTTTTTAGATGCACTATATTAAGTCGATGCGTTTTTCCACACATACATGCAGTAACACTATGACATGCACTTGATTTGCCATCCTTCTCATACACATCTGTTTCATGCGTCTCTGGTATGAGGACTGCTTTTCTTGCTACATTTCTTCAACCGCACTAGAACTGACCAATCAGCTGGCTTCATTATCAATGAATTGTTGAATGCAGTCCGCCTATTGGCTGAATCTATAGTAGAGTGCGGGAAGAACGAAAACAGACCTTTTTGATACGTCTCTATACTTCCCAATTAAATTACGTCATAATAAACCTTGACTTTTTATGTCTTTCTTCAGGTTAGCATTTCGACGATAATTAATAATCAAGTTTGTCTGAGAACTCAGGGTCATCCAAACCAATAATAAAATACGACAGCTTGTTAAAAAAACAAACTTCAATAATCCATATTCAAAATAAGAAATCTTACTACATATGTATGTATAAAACAGTAGCATGAAAATCAAATGCAAATGAAGCAGTTCTTTTTAAAACGGTATCCATTTATGGTTCAAGTTCCATTGGTAAGCCCGTTGACATGTACGTCCCGAAAATAATTATCCTATTCAGTGGAAAGAGGAAGTGCGGCAAGGACTACATAACGGAGAAAGTTAGATCGATGTGAGCTTAGAAAAATACGAAATTGTTATTCCAAAATAGAATGGATCAATAGTTATATTGGGAAATCAAGCCATCCGGAGTCCAAGGTTAAATTAACCTTGACCTGTCAAATGGACCCATTGACTTAAAATTTGACTTTTGCAAATCCTAACCTACAAAACATTTGTATGCGCACAGACCCAATAACGACTAACTAGATCTGTGTTTTCCCAACTTTTTATTACCCCTGCTATCTCAATTTCCCATGTTGCATTGCAACTCAAATTGATAAATCCTGGAAATTCATAAACTCGATTCGTATTCTTAAGCTTTACCAATTTCAGATGCTAATAAAATCCCTTTAAAATCCGTTACGCACACCCAACACATTACATTTTCAGATTAAAGGAGGAAAACTGCGCCTTGATTCGCATAAGCGAACCACTCAAAAGCCACTACGCCAAAGAGCACAATTTGAATTTGGACGAACTGATGAGCGACAATCCTTACAAGGAGATCTATCGCAGAAAAATGATAGAGTGGAGCGACGCAGTGCGCGAGAAAGATTACGGTTATTTTTGTCGCGCTGCCTGCGAAAATGCACCGGAAAAACCCGTTTGGATCGTCAGCGATGTGCGAAGGAAAAACGACGTGAAATGGTTTGCAGAAAATTTCCATGATAGAATCAAGCTGGTCAGAATTTCCGCTAGTGACGTCATTAGGGAGAAAAGGGGGTGGAAATTCACAGAAGGAGTCGATGACGTCACTTCCGAATGCGATCTCGATGATTTCTCCCAGTGGGATTTGGAATTGAAAAATGAAGATCAATCGGATGTGGACACGGCTTTGACTGCTGTTTTACAACTAATTGGAACAGTTTAGTTGCTTTCAAACTTATTTTTGTCCTTCTTAGATGTATTTTAATTGTTAAATAAATTTTATACAAGTTTCATTCGGAACAGCAGACACAAATTTGGAATAGGAAGGAGTTCCTCTATGGCTAAACAAATGAAAGCGCCACAATTGAGTCCATAGTTTCTTCAAAAAGGGTTAATACTACATCTAAATCCGTGGTTTAAGTCATAGACGTAAGAATAACTTAAGTCTACGTAACAACATTCTCACAACTTGTCAATTCATCATTTGTTTTTCGTGGAAAAACAATTTAAAGCTTTGGGATTCCCCTATGCTTTTACCGCCGTTGTAAATGTGTGCTTCCCCTGTATTTTCAGATTGTTCTGTGGGTAAAATTAAAGATAAAAAGGGTAAGTTTCATTGAATTTAAATCCAAAAACGTAATACACTTCGCGTTGATGCCTATTAGAGGATATGTAAACAGCTACTCTTCTTTATAACTGTACACTTCAATATTATACATCAAGTTGTTCATTGATTTCTAATCGATTTTAGTCTAACGATACTGTTTCCAAACTTGCATTCATCAAGATAGCGTTTCCAAACAATTTACCTATTAGGATTAATATTTGTATATCATAATAATAATATTTCAAGCATCTTAAGTTCTACATATTTATCCATTTTTATAATTTAAGGTAAAATAACTGGTTAATAAATATCTTCCACATACCAATTTCTCTGTAAAGTGTAAAATCAAGCTGGGGAGAGAAGGGGTGGTGTTGGGGGGTAGCTTATGCGATTAAAATCCAACACAATTCAACAGTCGAAGCACAGCAGTTATGGCTTCCAAAAAGACC
Organism: Hydrochus callosus; assembly: GCA_033557855.1. NCBI lineage: Eukaryota > Metazoa > Arthropoda > Insecta > Coleoptera > Hydrochidae > Hydrochus > Hydrochus callosus. The sequence continues at coordinate 12,967 of JAUIMY010000110.1, read as the reverse complement.
AACACCATCGTCCAACCGCTCCTCACCGACCTATACGAAATAACGATGGCCTACGCTTACTGGAAGTCAGGCAAGATAGACAATTACGCGGTCTTCGATCTCTTCTTCCGCAAGAACCCCTTCGGCGGGGAGTTCACCATTTTCGCCGGTCTGTCCGAGTGCCTCAAGTTCCTCGACTCGTTCCATTACTCCGACAGTGACATCGAGTACCTCAAAGAGACCCTGCCGCAGATCGAGTCGGAATTCTTCGAATACTTGAGCACGCTGACCACGCAGCAAGTCACTCTGTACGCCGTCCCGGAAGGGTCGGTGATTTTTCCTCGGGTTCCCATACTCAGGATCGAGGGGCCCCTCATCGTGGTGCAACTCCTAGAGACCACCCTGCTCACGCTAGTGAACTTCGCCAGTCTCATGACGACGAATGCGGCCCGATTCAAATTGGCAGCTGGGAAATTGAAGCTGTACGAGTTCGGGTTGCGGCGCGCTCAGGGACCGGACGGCGGGCTTTCGGCGTCCCGTTACTCTTACATGGGCGGATTCGACGGCACCAGCAACGTCCTAGCCGGGAAGTTGTTCGGTATTCCTGTTAAGGGGACGCACGGTCACTCCTATATTACGGCATTCGGACAACTGAGCGACTTGCACGTGAAAACTTTGAGTCCGGCTGACGGAGGCGAAGCCAGAAACCTACTCGAGTTGAGCATGCATTGGAGGGCCAGGATAGCGCCGCTCTTCAAATTAGTGGAAGCCGAAGCGAACGATGGAGAATTAGCTGCCTTCATCAGCTTCGCCATTGCCTTCCCCACCGGATTCATGGCTCTAATAGACACTTATGACGTAAAGAAGAGCGGGTTGTTCAATTTCTGCGCTGTGGCTATGGCTTTGAACGACTTGGGCTACAGAGCCCTGGGGGTCCGGATTGACAGTGGAGATTTGGCTTATCTGTCGAACGTAGCTAGAGGAGTCTTCAAGCAAATCGGAGAATTGTACGGACTTCCTTGGTTCAGCGAACTGATGGTTATGGCTTCGAATGATATCAACGAGGAGACGATCCTCAGTCTGCACGATCAAGGGCACAGCATCGATTGCTTTGGAATCGGAACGCATTTGGTTACGTGCCAGAGGCAACCCGCCTTAGGAGGAGTTTACAAGATGGTGAATATAGACACCCGTTTGTGATTCAGTAATAATTATTGAACCGTAACCGAACAAAAGTTATTGGAAATTGTAGCAAACAACACAAATATAACAGCATGTATTATCATTAAAGGTTGAACTGAATGGTCATCCAAGAATCAAACTGAGTCAAGACGTTGGTAAAGTAACTTTACCTTGTCGCAAGGACGCCTACAGATTATACGGCGAAAGCGGTTTCGCTCTGATCGACTTATTGCAACAAACAAACGAGGAACCGCCCAATGCTGGGGAAAAAGTGTTATGTCGGCATCCATTTGAAGAATCCAAGCGTGCCTTCGTGATACCGTCCAAAGTGGAGAAGCTGCTCCAAGTCTATTGGAAAAATGGAAATATCCAAATTCCCTTACCAACTCTAGAGGAAACTCGCGAACGAGTGCAGCAATCCATTAGAATGCTTAGGCCTGACATAAAACGAGTGTTGAACCCAACCCCATATAAAGTTGCTGTTAGCAACTCCTTGTACAAGTTCTTGCATGACTTGTGGTTGACGAACGCACCCATTGGTGAATTGAGCTAAATCAACTTTGTTTTTTTTTAGCCGCCATACTTTACAACATCGAAGCATATAATTTTTAATACCCTTACAGCTTATTATTGTTTACAATAAGCCTTCCTTTATTTTTTTGTTATAATTTGCCTTGCTTCATAGAATATTTTTGTTCGATTCTGCAATCTTTTATTGTACTTAATAAAATTGTTATTGATTTGGAGCTTTTATCATTCACGTTGGGTAGAAGTACGCAAATCTATAAAGTAATTACCTACACTAAAGGAGTTATTTCACGAATCTGCTCTCAATACTTGAGCGTCTTCTAAAATAGTTTTCCCTCTTAAACTATTATTTAATAGAACCATTACAATAATAGATCACTTAATTATTTTTCACTGTCGTAATTATTAATAGAATAGAACTTTGCAACTATAAAATCTGGTCTCCATGAACTCGTTTTAATAATCGTTTTGGATTCTACGTAAAAAAATAATGTTTCGCAGCAAAGTTGTAGGGAAAGGAGAAAGGTTGATGAATAATGCTACATGATATTGCACAAAAATGCCACAACGTGTATTGACCATTTTTTCAATGGGATGCAGTTGTTTTGATTATGTTGTGGATATTATAATATGTCGAAAAATAATGTGACTTTAATCGACATAACATGTGCCTACATTCAATAGTTGAAAGTTCCTTATTCAAAAAATATTGTTTTTCAAACGCAATTAGACAAATGTATAAGAGAATAATTGTTTATTATTTGCAACAACAATTTTAACAACGTTATATTAACATCGTCATCAATTCTGTTTTGCATAGTCCAAGAGAAGATCGGTTATAGGATATTCGCTAATAGCCCTTGAATAAGCCACATATGCAGTATCAATTATTCCCCCTAAAATATTTTCCGCGGCAGCTTCCATTGCATCTGCATCTCCACTCAAATCAACTGGTGTATCCTGACCTTCCTCGACAGCAGAATATGTAATTTTTTCCGGCTTTACTGCCAGAGTGAATTTTGAATTGAGCGCAATGTATTTTCCCCCATCTCTGTCCTGCACGCTAATTTTCAATTTTATCCCCACGGATACGTTTTCTGAAATCGAATTTATATATATATATATATGAGAAATAGTGTCATTTATGTTACCCACAACAAAACAAATTTACAAAACAACTCGAGACCTATAGACATATTGATGGTTCCTCCATTAGGCGAAACGAGCTGCCCAATTTCATCGTTTGCCGAATATTGCCCAGTTAAACTCAATTTTCCAATGTTTAAACCAATGAAAACGTCATCCTCGTTCATGCTGAAATATACAGTAGAGTACTTATACATATACAGTCACTAAACATGTACGGTTTGAAAAAAAAATACCTTTTCGCTCAGTGATTTTTCTGAACTTACGTGAACTCTGTCATTTTAGTAGTATCGAATCCGTCTACGACTACATCTCTTAAAACGAGCTTGATGCCGTTTTTATCGTATGGAAGAATTGATATTTTCTCGGGAACGACATTAATGAATCCATACTTCTCATCACCACGCAATATTGTTGGGAGAGCTTTATTGACGGAATTAACCACGCAACTGGAGTCGGTGCTTTCGCATATTTCCAAATACGGAGCTGAATTTGAAGGGAAAAACGGAATTAAAAAATCGCAAATTGATCCTTCAACGTGCATACCAAAATTTGGTGGATGGTGCAATGTTTAGTGCAAAATTATCACAAATTATGGATTATAGAAGAGAACACAGAAGGGTTTTGGAACAATCATGGTTGGAAAAATTCTTGTATAATCATGTTTAGAAAAATTCTAGTGGAATGGAAAATTTTACTATGGAAAAAGTGTTGGGAATAAAGTAGGAGAAACCAATCGAATTTATTCGTAAATCATTAAAAGGTTGATGCGTTCACTTACGGAATTCCTTGTCCGCAGAAACACACGCAACTCCCAATAGAAGCACCAACAACATTTTGAAAAGTAACTGAGTCAAAATCTCCAGCTTTTCTATTTATAATGAGCAGTGAATTTTTCTAAATCTTGAAAAAATGTGGTGGTATTCGCTAGTAAATCAAATTAGTGAAATAAACTGAGATAAGTTGGTGAGTTATCTTTGCGACATGTAAATTGAGTCAAAAGGCTTTGAAAATGCGATCCCAGGAATTTTGGTGTGCTTTGCAAAATAGAAGAAAATGCGGCAAGCTATTATTCATCTGCCAATGCTGACTCAAAATATGCGACGTAACTAATTACTTCCACTCGTGCTGTGCATAATTCACTTTTGCATATTGACTTTAAAAATTGTTCATTGTTGCAAAAATAAGGGTTTTGTACGTTTAGGTAATCAAAATCAAAATATATTATAGGTTTACATTCGAGATGAAGGGCTATGTAGGTATGCAAAAATCTATAACTAGCAGAAAAAAATTGTATTATAGGGTGACTATACGTACGGAATTTTAATAAGTTGTACAGTGTGTTTGGATGTCCAGCAAAAAGTAAATAGAAATTAACTTATTTGAATAGTTCGTCCCATGTTGTCAATCACAATTCAAGGAATGCAAATAATCTACTACAAATACTGCACTGCAACAGACATCTTTATTTGGAATTGGCAACACCAATTTCCACAAAACAATATTAAACAAGGTGTTTTAGTTTATCTTATTTTGAGAAGTTCAAGAGAAGCTCGTTCATAGGATAAACTCTGATAGCTCTTGTAAAAATTACATATACAGTATCCACTATTCCCCCAAAAATATTATTCACTGCAGCTTTCATGCCTTCATCATATTCACTCAAGTCAGTTGTCGCTTCCTGACCTTCCTCGACAGCAGAATATGTAATTTTTTCCGGTGTCACTACCAGAGTGAATTTAGAATTCAACACAATATATGTTTTCCCATCTTCTCTGCCCTCCAGCTCAAGTTTTAAATCGATTGAGACGGCTACATTTTCTGGAAGCGAGTTTCTGTTCATGAGACTATAGCCATTGCATTAGTTAAAATCAAATAAATTAATAAAATAAATCAAGACCTATAGACATATTGATGGTTCCTCCTTTAGGTGAAACATCTGCCCAACTTGGTCGTTGGCCGAATATTGTCCTGTTAAAGTCAATTTCTCAATTTTCAAGCCGATGAAAACATCATTGCCCTCCTTTCTAAAATGTATTGTATGTATATCATTTTGATGGCAATATCGTGTGCACATCGTAATCTAAGCAAACATGGCCAGAAGAAAACATTTTCGCTTAGTAATGATGAGGCTGATTTTTCTGAACTTACATAAACGATGCCATTTGAGCAGTATCAAATCCGTCTACCACAACATCTTTTATTACAAGCTTGATGCTGTCTTTATTGTATGGAATAACAGGTATTTTCAGGGGAATGACGTCGATAAATCCATACTTCTCATCCCCATGCAACATATTGCATTTATTCCTTTTAGGACATATACATATATAGGAAGACTATAATGGAGTTAATGGCGCAAGTAAAGTCTAAAAATTCGTATGAGAATTATGATTTGGGAAGATTTTGCTTACGAAATTCTCTATCTGCAGCAGCAGATGCAACTCCCAACAAAAACACGAACAACATTATCAACAATATACGGAGGAAAAAAGGGGGTTTGTTATTTATGTTAGGCAGTCGCTGAGATAACTTATGCGTGAAAAATGCTCTGGTTGACGGTGATATAAGTCAAGGGAGTGAAATAATGTAAAAAAATTTAATGAGAAATGTCTGTTATCTTTGCTATGCGCAAAGTGAATAGTTGGCGCAAATCTATGAATATGTATGCGTGCAAGTAAGGAGTAATCTTCATATTCGTAGCTTTCAAATATTCCACGGTGTGAGGCTTGCTCTGAACTTTGTGGTAACCATTGAGTTTTTAGAACTCACTGATAGTAAATGATTATATTATTTCTGACAATTTTAATAAGATCAAGAAAGGCACAATCAGATAGGGTATGTATACGGTAGAATTGTAATATTGTGGATGTATAAAATCCTCAGATGCGGCCATAGAATTTTTTCTTCGACTCTTTTTGCAATAAGTTTCATATCATATTGACCAAGTTATTTGAGGCTGGTGAGAAGTCCTAGTGAAGAAAGTAGAAAGGATAAGTCCTGATAACTCTCCCATAAGCTACATATGCAGTATTTACTATTGTCCCAAAAATATTTTTCACGGCAGCTTCCATAGCCGTTGCATATCCACTAAAATCCATTGGTGTTTCATGACCTTCCTCTACAGCGGAATAAGTCATTTTTTCCGGCTCTATTGCTACAGTGAATTTGGATTTGGTCGAAACGTATTGTTCTCCATCTTCACCATCCTCCAGGACAACTTTTAAAGCTATCGACACATCAACGTTTTCTGCAAGAAAGATACCAATTTTGAGAAATGAAGTCCTATGTAATTGTGTTGGCAACACTAGAATACTTGATAAAACAACTCCGGACCTATAGACATTGTAATGGTTCCTCCTTTAGGTGAAACAAACTCTCCAAATTGATCATTTGCCGAATATTGTCCAGTTAAAGCTAATTTCGCAATGTTGAGACTGATGTTGACATCATCCCCATCTACACTGAAATGTATAGTATTTTTATGGATTCATCGTGTTATGTCATTATGTTAGTAAGACAAATAATTACATCATGATCTAACTCAACTTACGTGTACGCTGTCAATTTAACAGTATCAAATCCGTCTACTACGACATCCTTTAATACAAGCTTGATGCTGTTTTTATCGTATGGGATAACGGCTATTTTCAGAGGAATTACGTTAATGAAACCATACTCCTCATCCCCATGCAATATTGTTGGGAGAGCGTTATTGACGGAATTAATCACGCAAGTGGAGTCTGAGCCTTTGCATCTTTCCAAATATGGAGCTTAAATTGAAATAGGAAGCGAACTTGAAATAATAATAATGTTGCATATAAAGTGATTAATTAGAATTATCGATAATTGTGGTGTAGTTGTGGAAAAATCTGGTGTGAAATATTGCAATACGTTAAACCAAGTAAAAGCGGTTCAGTTGTCTGGTACAAATTACTCAATCGTTTTTATTAAATTGAATTGGTATTATTACATTATGAGAGGGCTCAAGATTTTGCTTACGAAAGTCCTTAACTGCAGCAACACACGCAACTCCCAATAACAGTACGTACAACATTTTGGAAGCTACTGAGAAATTTGGCTCCGTTTTGTTATTTATATTGAACAGGGAATATTTCCTTATCTTTAAAAGTGGAGTACACGACCATAAATTGTGGAATATTCTAAGATAAATTTGGAAGTTTTGTTGTATGGAATAGCTGGTTATTTTGACCAATTTACATAGTTTTTTCGCCTTGAGAACAGTGCAAGTGCACCTGCACGTAAATAAATCAAACCAGTGAAATATTTTAAGATAAATTATGCTTTTCAGAGATAATAGTGCATATTTCAATGTGAGGGACTGCCTTTTAAAAATATTAGTATGCGTCGTCGCTGTAAGTGTTCAGCTATAAATCTGCTGAATAAGGTTGGCTGAAAATATTCCGGGTAATTACTCATTTTTGATGCCCTAGAAAAATATGTACACATGTGAACAAAATAAAAATCCAGATGTTAAAATGGATCAGAAAATGATTTTGGAGGTTATTGCTATACGGTAAACCGACTTTGGCCTACCAGACCGACCCGACTCAGCAATGAATATGGAAAATAGATCTCCAACGAATGCTCAGTTTTGAGGGACATTTGATAGTGGGCAGAATCACCTAAATCACAGTGTAACAAAAGCAATATGATGATGTTTAGAGTGTAATAATGAGAAAGGAGATAAATGGAGGTCAGTAAGGCCATTTTAAAAATAAACAACATATATTCGGGAGGCACTAATCAAACCACAGAGCTGCTAGTCGAAGAGTAAATACGTACAAAAATAACATGGAGCATCGAAATATACAACGCGACTCAATTAAATAAATACTTAAATTTAAACACGGAAAAATCATCGAATAAGTTACTTTGTTCTCAAGTTAAATCAAGCCTTATCTGCTATTATTGTAATGGACAATTTCCGATCGGGCCAGCTGAACGTTTTTGGCAAAGACAGGGCTTCAGGTGTGGCCAAAACCTGGAACGTCACTGCCATGTCTTGCGCTAAGTCGTCAGGTATGAGGACCTGCAACCAGAAACCTTGGGCCACGAAAGGGTGCTCTTGGTTGACCAAGGTTCCCGTAACGGAGTCCGCAACCAGTGTAATCGCCGTTTCACTAAGCATTGATTTGAAGGTGAAGTGTCGGCCGTGTTTCACCCGACCCCTGGAAAAATCGTTTTGTGCCTATTCACGATTCAAGTCCTCTGGTGGTCGACACGTCGAACTAATCTCGGGGGGGGCGTTTGAGGTTAGGATGTCACAGGTGTCGCATTGTTTCCGTTTGCGCGCAATTTTACACCTAACCTTATTACACTCTTCAAAACGAAGTTTTCAAAGAGTATATTGTATTATACTCTTCAAAACGAAGTTTTAGAAAGAGTATATTGTATTCGTCATGTTTTTCGGTTGGTGTTATGTGGTCAGCTGATATAGCCCAAAGAGATTAGTTCGAATAAGTGGCGGCGCCACCATGCCTTGAATCGGGAATACGTGTTTTACCATTTTGCACGTTATAGATTTACAGTACAGTATACCTTTAATTAAAATACCTACCTACATAGGAAACCAATGCATAAATATGGAGAAACCTTCTACTAACAATTTTTGTAAAAAATTTAAGTATATTTTTGAATCTAGCTATGACCGTAGAGGAACTGTGGTATCACGTAAAATGTCAAGTAACACTTGTGTGTATGTAAAGTTACACCAGAAAAGAATATTGAAAAGCAACACTAGCTGTCGTTAATTTTGTCTTAGTATATGATTACCTGATAGCAAGAGGTAGTAGACTTCCTGCTTCTAGGTTGAAAACCAAATGGACGCCTTCTAACTGTCGCACTGCCAGAAGTTCGGTCGGCTCGCTTGTCCGAGAACTATCTTCTTGCGTTTTATATTGCAGTCCTTTTTGCAAGGTCGCCCTTATTTGTTCTTGTTCCTCTTCGCTTATCCTCGAGACTATCGTTTCGCCCCTTTTGTCGCTCAGATGCATCAAGCCCAGTTTAGCCGAGTCTAGTTCGTTCCAGTGACACCTGGCGCTCACTCCGCTCAAATTCGAACCTTCGAGTTCGAAACCGCGTTCGACTGTTTCATGGGCGTTCGGATCCAATTCGAAGATGCTTTCGCCTCGACGCATGTCCGTTATGTGCCAGATGCCGCCGGTCCTGCAAACCACCAACCAACCGTCAAAGTGTAGAAAACAGGACATTTCATTGCAAGAGTTTATTCAAATAGTGGACTAACTATGGAAGTAATAGGTTCTTAGTCTACTCACAAAGTAGATCTGCTCAACATGTCCAAGACTCCCACACCGTTCCATTGTTGTGACGCTCGTAATTCGTCAGCACAAACCCCCACAACTTGTACGAAATCCACGACCCCAAAAGGTGTACGAGCGGAACTGAGCTGCAGATCTGTAGTCATGAGCATGTGCTGTATCCGAGATTCGCTGTTATCTAGTGCGCAATGCCAAGAAACGTGATCGCCCGCACATAGATTATTACCCGAGTGGAATACATATTTCGCTAAAGATTGCATTAAAGTAGCCGGCCAAGTAGGAGGTGCTGTTTCTTCAGGTTCTCGCTTTAACCTGAAGGTCAGTTCGAAGCCAAAGCCAGAGATGCCTTCGGGTCCCGTGACGTCGTGCACTCGTCCATCGCCATGTAAATCGGACAGACCAAAGCTTCAATGGCAAAATTTCATAGCATTATTATAAAGGGTACGCCAATGGTCCCTCTCGCAATTTAGATATTGATCACTTTTCTTTTTGTGTTTTTTTTTTATTTTTTCTAATAATAATTCATAATTCGTCCAAATGGGCTGGCTGATTGTTTTTTCTATCCAATACACAAAATTTGGCAGTTTTTCCATTACATCAATTTTCTGCGAATGTCTGTTTAAAAGTGATTAAAAAAACAAAAACACAAACTTAAGTTTATTTCATCGCATTTTTGCATTACATTTTGCAGTGTGTCGTGTGTAATTTTCATATAGACAACCTGTAGTGTAAAATTTTCTTCATTTGTCAATCAGATGGAATAGTTAAATTTCACAATCTGTAACGAAATAATTACCTTATGTAATGCCAGTGAGGTGGAATGTTTTCTTCAGGAACACCTGGATTAGCATACATTGATATGTAATCTAGAGGATCCGGCCCACCTAGCCTAAAAATAAAGTTTAATTTTAACCAATACATTGTTGAATTGTGTTGAATCATCCGATCTTATAAAAATGAAAGTAAGTAATTGAGTCGAAAAATCATATTTAAAATAGTCGTCATGCACAGGGTGAGGAAAAAGTAATGCAACATGCATATACTAAAACCATCATTTTAAGTTTCATGTAAAACATTTTTACTGATTAGTTCCTAGGTACAAACAAACAAAATTAATTATTTTAGTTGTCATTTACTTTTTCCACACCCCTGCTGTATATCATATCATCATGAATATAACGTGAATAACTTTTATCATGTACAATGAAAACAAATGAAAATAACAGTTAAAAATTTATTAACGAAAAATATCCAAATCACATAGAGTTCCCTATAAACAATCATTATACATTCAAATGTGGGGTGAAAAAACGGGAAGTCCTCCCTGTCATTAATGAATCAGACTTCCTAAAAATAACTACAGACAGGAAACATCCGAATTGGGGTGACTATTCTAAATATAAATACACAGTACTTCTAATCGAACATCACAGAACCATCCTATAGGCTTACCCTGGATAAAATAATATCCAATAAAATTCACATCCGGATATAAATTTCATTACTTGAACCGAAATTTAAAATTACACGCATCCCAACAAAATCAATCCCTCAACTAAATAAATCCCATTGAAATCAACCAAATTCACGAAAACCTCACCAATACTTCAGCAGAGCGGTCACTTGAAGGGGATTCACTTGATCCGGATATATCTTCCTACAAAGGGCGTAAAGGGCCTCCAATCCAGCAGGCGTAGGCGGAAGGATATTCATGGGGGGTCCACTCGACAATGCCGCTCCGGCCTCGTCCATGGCCTTCAAATTGGAAGTGTCCCTTCGAAAAGGCACGCAATTCGCCCACTCAACACTCACCAACTGATATCGGATCTCTCAGCTCGATTTATGAAGTTCCGGAGAACATTTCCCCCGAGCAATAACCACCATAAAGCGTAAATACGGACTGGCTCGAAGGACCAAACTATTCAAAACATTCTAGGAATGTCAAATCTATCATTGCGGCCCATCGACTCCATAATGGGAAACAGTCGTGAAGTTAACGGGGAAGTGAATCGCGAGCAGAGATCTAGTAATCCCTATTACTAGGTCTATAGACACGACAACACGAAGTCCATGGACAATTTTATCACCAGTATGGCGGATGAAAAAACAAAATAAAACATTATCGATTTACACAAAATGAACGAGCGAGTTAACCTGGGTAATATAGTTAATTAAAGTAGGCGTTTTAGGAGGTATTCCTCCATTTCCTCCTCTTTAAAAACGTGCAAGTTGCACTAATAGATATTTGAAACTTCCCGCTAATTCGAGCTGTCAGAAAACTGACAGCCGACAGATGAAAAACGCTTCCGCTGGAAAATGGCTGCCGCATTGCGCTTCTGATGGACTCTGGCAGTCTTTTCTCGTTTCTTTAGTGTTTATTTGTGACCGGAACCAGGACATAAGGAGCCGCCAGCATGTCCAAACGGAGGATAGAAGTTATGGATCCTTTCATAAAGAAGAAGAGGTTAGTTTTGCCAAAAATTGATGTTAAACGTTGCCCTATCAAAAGCGAGGTTTTGTTTGTTTCCATCCAGTGTTGGATTTATTAAGCATGTTAATAATTGGGAATCCGTTGAATGTCATTGCGGTTACTTAAGAGAAAATTGCACAGCGATTGCTAAAGCTTTGTTTATTTGGCGGGTGGTGGGTGTATAAAACGATTTTATAGGTTATCTAGGTACGTCCTTATACTGTTCAAAACGAAGCTTTTTTTCTATGGAATCTAATTATACTTACTTTTTATTGTATGGTATAAAGCGTATTACATCCAAAGTGCTTCTGCTGTGTTCGCTGATATCAAACAAAAGTTGTATCCACAAAATAAAATATAATCTAGATTATTCACCGTTTAAGGTTAGTATGTTAGTCAGGTTAGCGTTAAAACCACATATTTCCAGAATCCACTGACTTCGGGGTGTTTGGTTAGGTTAGTTGGTAGTATGTTAATTAGGTTAGAGTTAAAACCATTTATTGTGAGGATTCACTTATTTCGTGGTGTTTGGTTAGGTCAGTTGTTTGAAATATACTTTAGTAGAAAATGAATCTTATTCATTTAAAAAAAATAATGTAATAAGGTTAAATTTGAGATTATGATGTAACCAGCGATTGAGAAATGGGGCCTTGAAATCTGTGCTGATCATACATCTTTTTTAAACGTTGCGTTGGCAAGAACAGGGAAATTGTGCGCCTGAAACCGAAGACTCGCTACAGGCAGCAGAACATTGCATTATTACAATGTGTAATGTATAGTTTTATCCACGGAACAAAAGGAAGGCGCACAGCGCCTCAAAAAATAACCGCTTATTTACCCGTACTGTAGGGGCTAAGGGTAGTCAGCGCCAATACGCGCGAACTAATTTTGATGGTTGTCAAAGTTGAAAATCGAGTGCGAATTCGCAATTTCCGACTACAATCTCGTCTTTTGAAGTTGAAAGAGGGTGGAATGGCAATATTAACTTTCTCAAAAAATCCACAGAATGATTTGGGATCGAAATAGGGAGGTAAATACTACACACAAAAATTGGTACAAAGTATATTATACTTACTAGGTTCAATACTCAGCAGCAGATTATTTTATTCGCGCTTACTAAGTTTAGTGCAAGTACTTCTGTAGTTGTATTTAACTATAATTTTTTTGTATTTTTTCAACAGCAACAATCAATGTGGACTTTTACCTGAAAACAGAGCTCAAATTCGGATGAATTAAAATTAACTTAATCAATGTGGAAAGGACACTCGCTAAGCTGAACTCTTAGCGAAACTAATTATAAATATTATGTTTTATGATATATCTATCACAACTATTTTAGAAATTTTATTAATAAACAACA